>CAJDSM010021815.1:0-21986 GCA_903981925.1 Ostrea lurida
GGTGCGAGTACCACGTGCTCTTGCTCGCCTTGGACAGCCCCACAACACAGCTGGGGCAAAAGAATTATCAATCATCCAAGACTAATCGTCGGATGAGTAAAATGCGCGATGATAAAGTTTAATTGTTGTGTTATGAACAGTGCATTCGCAATCAATGACAATAACAGTGATTTCAATAATTTTTCTGTTGTATATTTAGGCTTTCATTTTTCCTGTGTTGTATTACGGTGCCATTTGGGCTTTGTGGTATTATGTAAAGTCTGGTCAGTTTTTTGTTTTTGTTTTATGCATGTACCAAAAACTTGTCCATGGGGGAGGAGATAACTAATCACCATACTGATCATGTGTATTTCAGTAGCAGTCATCTTTTCCATACTCCTCCATATGGTAACATGTATAGGGTTTCTCAGCACGGGGGGAAGGGAGAACTTTCCTTGAATTTTGTTATTTCTTTTTATGCTTGCTGTCATTATACTGTATATTGTCGTTGTGATGGAAAAGAATTTATATCCTTTAGACAATAAAAGAAGAGGAAATATAGATGTTTATTTAGTTGAAAGAACCAAATATATTCGCTGCATGTAAGGACAATCAGACTATATGTTGTAAAGAACACAATATTCGCTGTAAAAGGCAGACTATGTTGTAAAGAACAAATATTCTTCGCTGTAAAAGGCAAATAGACTATGTTGTAAAGAACAATTAAACGAGCTATTCTGTATGGACCAAACAGGACACACTGTAAAGAACATTCATACTACACTGTATAAACATGCTTCACTACTGCATGGCTGGTACTGTAAAGAGCAAACAGTTTGCACTGAAAATGACAGAGTCATAGCTTTGAAAAGCCACCATTTGCATTCAAGCATCTTGACAGGCACCCCGCAGGCACCACATTATAATTGATGTCACTATTAAAGTGTGTTCTTCCAGATGTTGGTTAAAGCATGTTCTTAATCAGCCAATGTCGCTGGCGGATTTGGTAAACGGCGTAGACGTCGTTCCATCATCCCAGACGTGCTCGATCGGCACAAGTCTTGACGATTTTATAGAAAAATTCGCTAATTACTTTTAATTTGTGCATGCATGTAAAAATTTATATTTGTGTTAAGCATATGTATTTCTTTTATTTCTACCTAATCATTATTAAAAAAATATGTTAGTGAACCGTTGTATCATTACATGTGAACCTTTTCAATAAACGACATAAAGAGATTATTCCTTATCCGCGTTCGATGCGTTTTCCAATATATATATAATTATATATAACGTCGTCACAGGGAGGACCTTCATATATAGAGAATAAGAGTTTTAAAAAAACTTACTTTGTGTGTCAGATAGCATATATTTATGCGTTTCCAATTTATTGTAACGAACCCGATTCAATTCTTCATTTACTGCTCTCTCTCTCTCTCTCTCTCTCTCTCTCTCTTCTCTCTCTCTCTCTCTTCTATCTCTTCTCTCAAAACTGGAATATTTAAGAAAAAATCGATTACAAAAGTATATTTTTCGATCACCATTTCTGCTGCTATAAACTAAAAAGCTAAAGAGAATTTACAAGGGATCAAGGATATTTCCATGTGTATCTTTTCTAAAGATTATAGATTTTTTAGGGGGGCGCCGCGTTCAGTTACAGTTCGTACTTCACTCGTTAGATCGACAATTTTGCGCTACGTATGAAATCAGTCGTCAAACTGTGTACATATGGTTTTTTTTTTTTAAAAACGTTAAATATTTTTTATCAAGGAAGACAGCTTAGGGGATTGACATTTCTCTTTTCTGCGGTAACGTTTATATCTTTCAGAACGTGTGGATTATTTAGTTCATCCGAATTATTTACGGTTTCCGATTTAGAAATTATTATGACCGATGCAATTCCGTCGATTAGCCCCGTTTCCTCTGCCACAGCAACGACAGTAACATCGGACTCGTTGGAAAATATGAATAGTCCCTCAAAATGCGTGTTGATTGCTTGTGGATCCTTCAATCCTGTAACAAACATGCATCTTCGAATGTTTGGTAAGTACGATTTCCTTTCGTTTCATAAGTTTCCATTTTAGAGAAATGAAATTGAAAGTAAAAGTAGGCCTAATAATAATAATATTATTATTTTGAATCTGTCAGTCAGAAGATAATAATTATGTTGACAGTGCTACCGTTGGTGCGAGCGTAGTCGCTTAAAACATCTTGTTATATGTACAACTCTAGAAATAAAATATGACTCCTCTTTTAATGCGGGAAGTATGACGCAGTCGACGTGAACAGTTGCATTGTGCCGGCCATTGTGGCGTCACATATACTACCCATAATGCTCTGCGTCTCCGCACGTAAACTGGTACTCTGTTGATAACCCGAACAATACAGTCGTTATATTCCTTTCCCTATCGATTGCTACATTAATGCCTGAATGCATTCCCGATAAAAACGCGTCAACAGGAAATTCATTTTTCAACTGTGACGTTACTGATCAGTGTAATATCCATTGCGACGTCAAAGTAGTCTTGCGTTATGTTGCTATGAAAAATAAACGCTACCGAGGAACTTGGAAGACCGTTTATAAACACGGTCGAAATATTTCAAAAAAGTGTATAGAGGTTTTTAAAAAAAGAAATACACCTAGATAAAAAACAATTTGAGATATTTTAGATATAACCTAACCCGTATAATCCAGTAGTTATATTCTACTCCCTATCGATTTTGCGGACTCTGTAAATGGAAAGCGCTGATTGGTCACCTCATCCACAAGGCAGCTGAAGGATTATTAGCGATTGGTGTGTTCAAGCCCTCACAAGCCCACACCAACCCCCGGGGAGTCAAGATTAGGGCCACATTAGAGAGATAAAGTTTAGGGTCGTAACTGTTCTTACGCAGGATGGTATGATATCTTGTAAAGTATTGAGACCATATATTTTATTGTTCCTTGTATTGAGACAAGTTCATTGACATGTGTGGAGGGCCCTTGGGGTCATGACTGACCACGCCCTTTTAGAAATTGTTTAATATTCTAAAACTTTTGTGATCCCAACCATCCAACCATACATATTCTTGTTCATTATATCAAGAAATTTTAAGAGAACATAAAAGACCCCAGGGGCTATGCCTGACCCCAATCTATCATCTCTGTCTTATTTTCTTATTGATGAATGTTCATTTAAATGGGTATTGGAAGATGACAGGGGTTAACTCTAGACCATACCTTGGAATAGTGGAACATAGTAAATCCCAAACGTCAGCCCTCCTCTAGGAGGCTCCGTGCTAAGGCGAGCGAGGTGGCCCATGGGCCTTTTGTTATTATTACCATGCTGGCTCAGATCTGATTAAAATCTGGTCTTTGAATTGCTTTGATAATATGATGTTAGAGCAGATCAAAGATCTAATTTTAATCAGATTGCATGCTGACATCGTTGATTACCACGGGAAAACAGTCAACAATTTATTGTTTGTTAATTAACGCTAAATTCTGATCAATTGACCAAGTTGACATCCATGACCACCTACAGCACTGTCTCTTGGATATGCCATTCATCTTTGCTTCTGTCATTATTTCCTGTCGGAGTTTGTATATTCAATGTCCATGAAGCATTTGACTTAAATTGTGAAATTCATGGCCTTTGGGTAATTTAGGGGTTTAGGGTGAGGCCAATGTGATTGTATTAATAGTAAACATGTATTATATCTTAGAAAATCATCTCTACTTCCATATATATTCAGGGTTCAACACTCGTCAGAATTTTGACTCGCCATTCGGGCAACCAAAATACTTATCTTAGGTTGCCCGAACGGAATTCAGGTAGCCCAAACAAAAATATGAAACAAACAGAATTTCAAATGTATTTTTTCTAAATCTATATGCACTTCTTTTTCAGTTTCAAATAGGAAATCTATTCACATTATTCCATTTGTATCTTATTTCAAATAAATAGAAATTATTCTGACAATCCTAACTCGTCACCAGGTCATCATTTGGCGAGCGTGTTAACAAACAGGTCGTCAAAATTTCCACAGGGTGGAAGTAGCGAGGTGACGATGCGATGTCACCCTGTATATTCTTGAGAAAAACTAAATTAATGATGAATATTGATTCCAAATTAATGATGAATATTGATTCCATGCAAAATACTTTGTCTCCGCAACTCCTCCTAAACCCTTGGGGGGATTTTGATGAAACTTGATACAAAGAAAGATCACAATGTGGAAATGTGCATATTGCAAGGGGAGTGCTGTCCGATGTTTTTTTATTTAAGGAGTTAGGGCCCTTGGACTTAGGATTTTCCCAGCAAAATACTGTCTTTGTCTTTGCAACTCCTCCTAAACCCTTGAGGGGGATTTGGATGAAACTTGGTACAAAGAAAGATCACAATTTAGAGATGTGCATATTGCAAGGGGTCCATAAGTGCTATCCAATATTTTTTTAAAGGAGTTAGGGCCCCTGTGTCATATATAATATATGCGGGTGTATCATGTACCGATTTGGCGGTGCCCTATTTTTTTCTCCTTGTGAAACTGAATAGGAATCGTATGCATATTTCAAAAGATTGCAAATATGAGACTCCCTGAAAAAAAAGGGGGAGGGGGGATTCTCAGGTGGCCGTTAAGAAACTGGCCTCTTGTTACATGTATAGTCTTTTTGGGGCTTTTGTAAAAGTACAAATTTAATTAAAACTATCTGAGATTTAAAAGAGACTGAATCTTAACTGAGTAGATCTACTGTTGCCAGGGATTTGTTTTAGGGTCTGTAGGGGGCCGAAATAAGGCCACATTCCCAATGCTAAAACCCTGAGATATTTTCTGAGTTTTCCCCCCAATTTTTACTTGAAAATTCTCCCAAATGAGAAATAAATCAAAATAGGATGCCTTATTGATCATAAATCTCCTTCACAGGTCCACGAATTTCAGTTTTTGCAACAAATTGTGAAGTAAACCTAAATTTTTTATTCAAATAAGGTGTCAGTGCATGACCAAATTGAAAGTTCAAATATACATCAATGAACTGGTTTGGTTATTATCTCTACTTCTTCATATGTGACTGTCATTGAAACGGTTTTCCTCGATTTCAAGCTAATATGTTGCTAATTTTTTCAATTGTATAAGGCCCTAGCTGGCCACTGATATCAAGATCTAAAAATTTACTTTAACATTACGGTATTATTCATCATGGATGTTCGCTTACTGCAAGTTCTTACAAGGCTATCACACCAAGTTAGGGACTGGGACCATCAAAATTAAGTAAAGTAACATTTGTCCAATTTGGGAAGAACAAATAAAATATTCACTTTGACTTTCACCAAATGCCTTATCATGTTAGGAATTGAGCCAACTATCAGTTCCATTTAAGAGAATTAAGAGGCCATGCTGTTTTATCTACATTCAGTAATGCAAATAGCAGGAGTATTACTTTTGTACACAATGAAGCCATCAAAACAATGTAGATTGACAGAGAAATGCATTTGTAGGACAGACTATTTTGTGTCTGGTATCAATATTTGACATTACGATTTCCTATCATTGCCATTAACACAATATAGTGTATTGGGTTTGTTATTGCAAGTTCTGCAATCTTTGTCATTGCTGTGATATGGCAGATTGTTTTATTGATTTGAATAAATTCCAGAAAAAACAAAATGATGAGAATTGTGCGGTATTGCATATAAAGTATGTTGTTTTAAGAAGAATTTGTTTGTAACATCAAATCTAGCTAATTGTATGTGTTAATTAAACCATTATTGTTCCCTGTAAGCTATTCTTCAACGAATACCGTGATGGCCCCGTTTGCAAAAAACGAAACGACATCGAAATATCCTGCTCGACTTTGGAGTCGCAGTTTTATCAATAAATGCCTACAACCTCCCTTTATATTTCATACATATTTAAATAATTAAATTTTGCACACGGGTCTCCCTATCTGTTCTATTACAATTTTTCAGGTTTATATCCGTGTAAACCCTAATTTTATGGTTATACTGTATAAACTGAACTTCGTACGTCACAATTCTATACGTCACAGATAAATGCAATCGGAACATCACTCGGCTTTTTCCGGAGAGCACGTTGATGTTCCAATGAACAAATGATCGATTCCTTATTGTGACGTCAGTTGAAGCTAAATTCCTACGACATGAACCTTGACATTTATTTTGTTGTTCAGAGCTTCGAGAATCAAGTTTATGACTTCAAAATAGTCGGAAATTTAATATTAAAAATGACTGTTATAATTTTCAAGTTTACCGGAGATTGAACCAATGTTGCCTATTTGCAAACATAATATAATCCGCTACGCGGATTATATAAGTTTGCAAATAGGCAACATCAGTTCAATCTCCGGTAAACTTGAAAATTATAACAGTCATTTCTTAGGGTGATATGATTGTGACGTTTTTAAAGTCACTGCGCAACTCGAATTCTAATGCAAATGTTTTGTAATATGCATTTGATTGGCTAATGCACTGAGATTTGAGACGATTAATGAGCGTTAATGTGATGGGAAGCTTTCTATTGTGACGTCACAATACCGTGACGCAAAACATAACGTCAAGCATAAACATTTTTCGTACCAAAATAGCAAAACAAATATAAAACATCAAGCAAAATTGCATTTCTAGAATGGGAATAACTACCTTCTCATGTGTGACGCCATGTTTACGTTGATATAAACAGAGCTTGACTGATGCTGCGTAACTACTGCGTTATAAAATATGGATTTCAGTTCGGAAAGATTTGTTGTTATATATTCCAACGATTATGTCAGTAAAAAAAAATATGATTCAAATAAATAATTGAATTTGAATTTTTCGCCGCGGGATTTTAGACTGAACACTTTTTTAACACATTGTTTATAGGCGTATGATTTGGGGGGGGGGGGGGGGGGACAGGCAACCTCTAAATGTGACAAACAGAAAAGCCCATTTAGTTTGGTTACGCTCGCGTGTAGACCTAACTATCTGCGTCTTGCCAGTTATTTCTATGAGAATACAATACAAGCAACTTGCAATACAGATACACAGCTGGGGAAATATAAGTGTTGACTACAATTAATTTGTCCATTTCACTGAGAATATTACTGTGTGTACACGGAATTTATTACTGATCTCCTTTTTAGCCACACTGTCATAGAAAATCATCTGATCTCACCGAAATAATTGAAATGCAAATTGAATTACTAAATTGAACCATGTGTTAAGATTCGTGTAAAAACATCCAAATCATAACAATGGAGGAAATGCGGAAAAGTACTAGTAATTAACATTTGATCTGTGGTACCACTAAACTTGAATATAATTTACCTGTTTCCACGTGATGTCAAATTTTACTTTATTCATGTAGATTCAGCGTTCATCCAAATAATCATTGTATAATACTTTAGAAGTTTATTTTGTATATTCGAGTGTATCTATTTGCTAAAAGAAGAAGTGTAATCGAGGAGCACTTATATGTATACATGTATATATACCCCACTTTAGAACGGAGACATTTGTTGTACCCTAACTCCCATTTTCATATATACCCCACCCCCAGATTGCCTCAGAAAAATACTCCAAATGTCATATTGTTATTCATGGATTTTGAGTTGCGGATCTAGAAATGATACCCCACAACTGGATTTATAGTTTTGTTTCTGATATTTTTTTTTTTTTTTTGAGGGGGGGGGGGGGGTGTTTTTGTTGAAAACATTTCAAGAAAAAGCTCTTGTATTCTGTGTCATACAATTAAGCGGGCAATTTACTGTCCCATTATCCCCAGGTCACAATCTCTCTCTCTCTCTCTCTCTCTTCTCTCTCTCTCTCTCTCTCTCTCTCCTCTCTCTTCTCTCTCTCTCTCTCTCTTAGTAACTTCTATTTATATCAATTTATTTATCAAGCTGTTACTGTTTAATTCATAATATTGCAAGCATTGACCATGACAATTTAATGAATTTATGCTCAAATTACCGTTTTCGGGGAAAACAGAGGAAATTCGGGCTAGAGTGCTTACAATTGTTTTTTGTTATCTGGAAAAAATAATAATTTGCATATCAATTGCTTATAATGAAATATAAAGTATTAATGACTTAACATTTAACCTTTGCTTTTTTGAGGGGTGGGAAATAGGCATGATCTGTTAATAGTAGTTTAGATGTGAAATTTTGAATGATCTCAAATTGACTTTCGTCGATTATATCTTTTTATCGAACTCACTAACATACCAATATTTTTTGTTAGTTCAGTAGCTATAGATACCATCTTTAACTCATAGTAAAATAAATAAAACTTGTTACAATGAGTATATATTTTTGACCATTTTCCTTGAAAACTCTATCCTCAAATGACCAATTTTTAGAGACTGAGGAAATTCGGATTAAATTTTGGGTAATTTGTCTTGGAGTTACATGAAAAATATTTTCACATCATAATGTCTGCACATATACTACTTGTATAATGGCCATTAGAATATTCAAATTATACTCAATTTGTTTCTTGTACATATCTTTGGATCTCCAACTGCTAAATTTTAGCGTTGGGTGCATTTCAACATTACTAGGTTCAGGGGTGTTCCATGGAAACGAATTCACTAACATATGTAAAATTTGTCATATTTCAAACAGGCGAGACCTCTTTTCCATGAAAAAATAGATTTTAGGAAAATCTTGTTACTTTCATCTTCAGCATCATATCCCCTTAAGTGAACTTTAAGTTCATTTTGAAATTGATTTCATGTGAAAAAATCAACATGCACAAACAATTCACGGATGAGACATTTACATATTTATATATTTTCAATTGAATTTCAATATAGCATTTATGATTAACCACGCGGATATCCTGCTGCAAAATGATGTGATGTACATCACACAATCCTCAAAGTGATCGATTGATTGTGGATTTTAGAGATTATATAAGGATGATTGATCATTGAAGCAATTAAGAGGTGGCATTTCAGGAAATGCTTTAATAAAATACCAGAGCAGAATTTGTTGAAATTATGTTACATTTCTGTCCTTGCGCTTGTGAAGCTCAGTAGTTGTTGTCTATACATTGTAGACCTTTATCGATGAAAATGCATGGAGACGCATTCAAGGTGTTTGTGTTGGCATACTTCGATCCACAACACTAGAAAAGCTACAAAAAGAAATTAAGATTTTCAATGAAATAAACAAAATTACAGCAATTATAGTTGCCTAGTAAGTAATTTTTATAGGAGTGAAATAGGAAACCAACATATTTTATTTTGGCCTAACTAAGGTGACTTAATTAATTCTTTTCAACCATTACATGTACGCAGTACAGTACGTGTGACTGTAATTTTCTTCTCCCAAAATGATCCACGTTGTATTATGTTAAGGAATTTTGTGATCATTATGTTATACTGTGACTGAATGTCTTTCAATCTTTTCATTTTCAGAGATAGCTAGGGATGCTTTACACAGATCACAGAGGTTCACAGTAATCAAGGGGGTCATTTCTCCTGTCAGTGATGCCTACGATAAGAAGGTAGTCTACATGCAGATTTTTAAAAGTGTACAACATTTATTAGTGGAAAAAATTAGGGCTGAAATGATTCACCGAAACATTGATACTGTTCAATATAAACGCTCAATTCAATACTCGATTCATAATGCTTTCATTTTCAGTTTGATATGTTTTTAAAAATCAGGTTTTCTAAAATACATTGGGCTTTACCTGCACTTACATGCAGAAGGGACAATATATCATGTCTGATGATAGTCATACTATTATTGACCTGAAGTCTGACAAAAACAATAAGAAACTTTATAATCAGTTTTAAACTACAGAGCCATTAACAGGCATCTTAAATTACCATATTTAGCAGTTTGGAAACGTTTTGTTTTTAAAATTGTTACTGTGCTATCTTTGAATTAAATTTATCTTCAAAATTATCATTGGATTTTACTGTAAAATATATCATATTGAAAATATTGAATCATGGTACAAGTATTGCAATATTAAGGTATCATATTGTGAAAGGGGCATATCGTTTCAGCCCTAGGAAAAATGCTATTATGTACACTATAACAGCTAGACTATATGCATGAAATTTGATAACGTTAAAACAACTCGGCATCAGATTTCTTTACATGAATTCTCAACTGCTTTCACTTCATTCATTTAGTTTAATCATTATATAACATTTTTTTCCAATATATACATTACAAATACTTTTTTACTCATTTTGAAGATCAATAGTAGTTAAAATGTCAGAGAAACTATAGAACTTAATTTTCTTTTAATCTTTTGATATTTACTGGTATACTGTATATCGTCAATGAAATATTTGGGGTCTGCAGCAGAGGTAGGTAGGGTGGAAACTGTAAACACACATATTTTATTTTGTCCTAAATATTGTATAAGTATTATTAATAATATATAAGTATTGTATAATGTACATGTATATTCAGTTTCAAAGTTTTTTCTTCAGATTTGGACTAATTACTTAACTTTAATAACTTGTAAAAAAAATAGTATAAAATATCTACAACATGCCTTTGCATGTACATTAATTCATGTTTTTTAAAATACATTTTGATAACAGATTAACAGAAGAACATTTGATGTTAAATACTACAGTGTACATCATACATTAGTGTCATATAAACGACTACAGTATCATTTCATGACAAAAAAAATGGTGTCAATTATAAATGTGGTGCCAGGAAGACGTGGGATGTAGCAGCTTTGTTCCATCATTTTCAGTGTCATTATTGGTCCCCTTTATACGTGCTTTCTGTCCATCCCAGGTAGAAAGGAAAGAAACTGCCATAGAAAACGGGTTTATATCGGGGGAAAAACAGAGTTTTATAGGATTTTCAAGGATGTTGTAAAACAACAAAAATCAATACGTAATCGTTAGTTCTCTTGCTCGACAGCTCTGTTTATTTTGGTCTAAGGACAGTGCACAGTGTTAATGTAAAAAGGATTAGGATTGGCGTAGGAAATCTTTAGTTCATCATCATTAAGTGTTTTGGGGTTAATGGTTTTTTTTGGGGGGAAAGTATATGTAGGACTTTTAAAATGTAGTGTATTCATCAACAACTTTATTATTGATTTGTGTTGTAGTGTTACAGTCAGCTCTCGTTACAACGGCTTGTTTGTTTCCGGTCATTTTGCCGTTTATAATGAATCTGCTGTTGTAACAAAATGCTCTTTTACCAGTACGAGTTATCCCCCTTTGTTCAGTACAATAAACAATGGCGATCTCCTTAAACATTCACCCTGCGTTTATTTTCATTATGGTACAAATACACTCATATCCCTCTTCCTTCCATTTCTGTTAAAAGTAAAGAAAGGATTTGTGATAAATAAATATTTAAATAATTTTTCGTAACTTACAACGTACTTATAGTGATAGGTCCTTGGTTGTGTCGTATCCCGCCTACTACACATATATAACGTTTCCATCATAGAATTAAATACAACCATCGTAAATAAATAAGACAGCTTTGTATCATGCATGCCATTTAATAACAAACTTGAATGCATATCAAAGTATTCAAAGAGAAAACGAAATTAATGTAAGGAAAACGTATTTACAACGATATCCCGTTTTTCAGAGACATTGAGCTGGGCACGACGTTTTTTCTTCGGTAGTTCTGACAATCTTATTGCATTACCTATCGCAGTTCAGTATAAAAATTAATAAATCATAAATTTGTTTGTATGTAATTTTCTTTTGTTCAATTAAATTAGGAGCACCTCTTCATTATAGTCATTTTATGTTTTTTTTACTGGTATTGGAAACCATCAAACATACCCGTGCAATATCATATCAAATGTCAATTAGTGCATTGATAAACCCAGTCCTAAACAAACATTACCTGGGCGGCAGTCATATGCAAATTTAATTCGTTACATAATCTTGGTTAAGTGTGAAAATATTGCCGATAGCAAATGTCTTTTACACGGGTCGTTGAACAAGCTCAAGTAACCTGCCATTAAATTGGATGTTATAGTGTCAAAGTGCACACCAATAAGTACTGCCGGTGCCGAAGTGCGAATATACTGCTGTATCAAGCAAAATAAATAGTGTGCAGATTTGTTACAAACAAAATCCTGCCGTTAGATGAATTTGCCGGTAAATCGAATGCTGCTGTAACGAGCGCTGACTGTATTTTGTTTGAGCACCAGCTAATACAGTGGAGCCTCGTTAATCCGGACACTTGGTTCCCAGCAAATCGTCTGGATAAATGAAGCGTCCGGATAACTGAATCGCATATTTTGATCTTCATAGAAGTAACCAATATGTTTATTTTATTGATTTATAAATAGTAAATTAAACACATTTTCATTTAATGTATTCATTTACTTTATTAATAAAATCATGTTTCAACATGTACTGTACATGCATCTAAAAGCACTAAATCGCTTAATGTAAAAAACAATTTATTCAAATTCATGTCCAGTTATACGTCGGTTTATCTTTTTTCCCCCACACTGGCAGGAATTTCACTCGTCTCCTCTTTGTTTGGCGATGTGGCCATGTCGGTAGCAAGGACTGCATTAGTTGACCAATTTCATTATGCACGAGTTTATATTTCATATTTTTAATTGTCCAAGCCCATATTCTGGAGGACAAAAGTACAACCTTGTTATAAACTACCGCTTTGATCTAACACGCACACTAATTATCTTAATAGGTGGAATACTCAGCTACACTCGGACGGTGTTCATATTGCGGATGCATGATAATTTGTAGGCTTAGTACCGTGAGTACAAAAAACCCGCACAAAATTACAAAGCAGTCCTTCTCTCGCCGGTAAAATGTTCTCTCTCTCGTCTCTCAGTAGAATGTTTCTTTCTCTCTCCTCACAACACAGAATAAAACAATCCTCTCTTTGTCGGTAAAATGTTCTCTCTCTCATAATCAAAACAATCCTGTCTAACTGGTAAAATGTGCTCTCTCTCTCTGGTAGAATGTTTCTTTTCTCTCTCTCACACACACAAAAGAAAACAATCCTCTCTCCGTGGGTAAAATGTTCTCTCTCTCCATAATCAAACAATCCTCTCTCACCGGTAAAATGTGCTCTCTCTCTCTCTCTCTCTCTCTCTCTCTCTCTCTCTCTCTTCTCTCTCTCTCTCTCTCTCTCTCTCTCTCACAACAATTGATAAACGTAAAATAAAACACGAGTCGTATCTTTCGTAACACGTACCTTTTTTTTAAAGTCCGGATTATCGACTGAAAGGTATAGATTTAACAGTTCAATACAATATATCATCACATCAATACGATAGTAAATTTGGTACAGATCTATTTTCAAATTCAATTGATACGATGTGCAAATTCCTCGAACGGCACGTGCAATAAAACCGACCGCGTCTTCACTTAACACCTAGAGACAGCGATATTGTACAGGTAAATTTACTCGCTTTAATAACAGGGCCTCGATTGAATGGCTTATGTTTTCTTTGCAATTTACGTCTTGCTAAATCGTCCGAAGCAGACCTTTGAAGAAAAAAAAAATCGTCCAGATTAAACGGTACAT
Organism: Ostrea lurida; assembly: GCA_903981925.1. Taxonomy (NCBI): domain Eukaryota; kingdom Metazoa; phylum Mollusca; class Bivalvia; order Ostreida; family Ostreidae; genus Ostrea; species Ostrea lurida. The sequence continues at coordinate 13,475 of CAJDSM010021815.1, forward strand.
TTTACAATGCATTTTTAGCGCTTTGTAGTAAAAAACGACCGTCCGGATCCGGAACGGCAATTTCCGGATTAATGATACAAATTAACGTGTATAATCCGTTCCCAAGAAAAATCGTCCGGAAGGTGAAGCGTCCGGATTAATGGCGTCGGATAAACGAGGGCCCACTGTATATAATATGTATACACGTAGAGTGATGTGAGAGAGATATCTCTTGTGAATAAAACACTAATATAGTTGTTTTAACTAACATATTAACTACTAGCAAATACATGTGAATAGATTATTAAGATTTTACTTTGACTTTATATTAAAAAGAATAATCATGCTGTCAATAATTGGTCTTGTTTTTCACATGAACTTAGACTGATGAGGGTTGTATTTGGCATTTGTGGAAATGTGCTTCACTTTACAATGTAATAAAAAGGAAATCAAGAAGTTATCTTGCATCTTTTAAGAACCTGGACAGACACATCATCACAGACATGTCTAATTTCCAAGCTGGTTGTTGAAGAATTTTGATAAGCATTCCAATTTCAAACTTTGCCTGCCCAAGGGCACATGCATGCTCTTTACAAAACACTAGCCCAAATTCATAATTTTCTGGTCCCAGACCATTGGGTGGTCAATTATTTTGGGCCTTAACAGAATATATACTTTCATAGTTTTGAATCTACTCCAGGGCCATTATAAAGCATCACCAAGCTGGGCTGATCAACAAATGACATTGTGATATTTGTGGACGTTTGTGTTGTAGGATTTGCTGCCTGCCAGTCACCGGTGTGAAATGCTGAGACAAGCTCTAAAGACCAGCAATTGGATCAAGTATGATATTGACTTTGCTGTTTTAGTTTTGAATTACAGTCAAACCTTGCAGGCCCATACCCAGACTTTTGTGGAGGGGTGTGTGGGGATATTTTTAGGCAAGTTAATTTAACTGCCAGATCAATATAGTAGAAACGACTTTATATCAAGTGTGGCCTGTCCATGGGGGGAGTGTATCCCCCCCCCCCCAAAGAAACAAAATGCACATACTATAGTGCTTTTTGCAGGGGAGGGGTGTATCCCAACACACTCCCCGGTGTACGGGCCTGCTGGATATATATATGTCAACAATGGACACAGATAAAAAGAAATCTTGTCTGTATTAATTGCATCTTCATCAAATTTTCTTCAGATTTAAAGGGGATCTATAAGTACTGTAAATAAATTACTACATGTAATTACATGTCATAGTCAATGTTCAGAGTGAAATTCAACTTTAAATAGTGCATTTTGCAGGGGTGCAAATGTACCCCCAGTTCCCACCCACCCCCTGAGTATGGGCCTTCCATGTTATCTTGAACTTGATGGGACTGAAAAAAACCTGCGAGATAACCAAGAATTCGAGATATCAATAGTAAAAATATTTTAAGAATTAGTTGTTAGGACTTCTGAATCACTTTGACATAGCCATGGTATTCAAGATATCTCGGTGTTCGAGATACCGAATTTCGACTGTATGTATATATCAATAATTTCAATAGGATCAATTCAGGGTAACAACCTATTTTTCAAATACAATTGCTATGTTAAAAGTGATTTAGAAGTCCCAGCCACCTATTTTCTAAGTATTTTTACCCTCAATATCTCAAATCCATAGATATCTTGAAGTTTTTTCTTGGTCCCATCAAGTCTGAGATAACGAGGTTCAACTGTATCCTGCAATTACAGTATAGATATTTTAACCATCTTGTCATATATAACTTTAAGGATAATGTAGTAAGATGGCTAGGCTCCCATTAGGTTATAAACATGCTGTGTTGCCTAATGCATTATATATCATTTAAAGCATGGACACATGGGAATGTGAACAAACAAAATGGACAGAAACAGCCAAAGTTTTGAAATACCATCAAGCGAAAATTGATAGGGAATACAACACCAAAGCCAAGCCCACACCCACAAAGAAGAGGAGAAAAGACTTACGTAATGTTCACATCAACAGCAATGACAGTGAATACGGTATATTTATATGAATAGCTGATCTCCAGTTAGATATGATCCTGATTTATGATTTCAATGTAGAGATTCTTAATCAAGGCTATCACCCCCACTTAATTAAAAAGATCTGTCATATATATTGACTGCCTTCTATGCAATATCAGAATCTGTAAAGTTATTGTATAATCTTCTCCTAAAAGATCTGAGTTGGTGATTTGTTCATGCAAGCAGCTTGGATAACTTTGGAAATTCCAGCATATGTCCTTATTTTTTTCGACTGGCTATAGCCTAAGGCAAAACCAAGGTTGTCATAGAGCAACTTGCATGCCAAGTCATTTCCTGGTACAAATGATGAAAAGTTGCACTATTGGTCAATGTTATTGGAATGATGATCCACTAGTATTGTGTAAATTCAAGTGGTGACTATGTTACACAGATTTGCATTTCCTCCTTCTGAATATTGAAAAAAAAAATAGAGGAATTCAAAGGAATTTTGTGTTGCATGTATAACTGTTGTTCAAGTGATTAATGTTGAAACTTGTGTCTTTGTGGTCTGTAACGTACAACATTTCAAATACACTCCAATAGGGATGAGTCCCATGTTATACAATTCTCATAAGGAGAGCTAAGTTTAGTTACTTTTCAAAGTGATCTTTAATTGGAATTTTGGTTTTGATTGACCAATGTAAAATAAAAACTTCATAATCATTAAGTATTATACGATTCAAGTGAAGATTTAGGTTTGGAGAGCTTGTTTATAACTTTATAGACAGTTGCTTTATAAATGTTACTGTTTTAGATGACAGGACCGTTGACGATCACAATGCAATAAATGCAGCCTTGAAGAAAGACGCTGTCAATATCCGGTTACTGTGTGGGGCCGATCTTCTGGAATCGTTTGGGACACCTGGACTGTGGGCTGACAAAGATGTAATTATGTGCCATGTGCTTTTGTTTGCTTGGAAATAGTTTATTGTACTTCCATATCACTATTAAAAACATTTCTGGACATAAAATTGATGGTTCTGATTTACTAATGGTGGCTAACAGTGTGCAGAGTGATATCGATTTGTGTGGTCCCCATCTGTTAGAGATTGTGTCAGGGATGTTTGTATGTAAAGAAGTCAAATTAACTGGAAATATGTTTACATTTGAAAGATGTAAAACTTGACTATTTTGATTGACCTTTTATTTTGTAGATTGAAGAAATTGTTGGAAAATACGGACTTGTCTGTATAACAAGAGAAGGATCGGACCCAAGAAAGTTTATATATGAATCAGACGTATTAACCAAGTATCAAGTATGAGTTCAATTGTTTACTGTGACAAAGCCATAATATATCTAATATATAATATTGTGATTACTGATTAGGTTTGTTTGCAATAATATCAGTGTGATTAAAATTAAACCTTCAATCTTGCTCCCCCCTTTTTTTGAAGCTTCAATGAACGGACATAGAAAAAAAGGGGGGAGTGAGATTGAAAGCTTGGTTTTATTCAGACTGCAATAATTTAGCTATATTTTGATTAGATTTATTATACCTCTGCTCCGAAGGAGAGGGGGTATATTGTTTTACCACTCTCCTTCATTCCGTCTGTCCATCACACATTTGTGTTAGCCATGTTTCATGACATAATTCTCAGCTGCAACTATGCATCACAGGTTACTAATATTTTGCATGAGGCTTTATATAGGTATGGTGTATTGTGGAATGCATTTTCAGATTCATAGGACATCTTATTTTCTGAGAACTTGGAATTTTTCATATGCAGTGCTCATTTACAACATTTTTGTGGCATGCATTTTCAGATTAATTTGACATCTACTTCCTGTTTGCCAAGAACTTGGAATTATGTACAGCTAAGTAATATAGCTGTCACCTCGACGTGATCCGACTCTTCGGATCAAGTCACTGTAGTAAAAATATATATGTACCAAGTTTCATCAAAATCCCCCCCCCCCCCCAAGGGTTTAGGAGGAGTTGCGAAGACAAAGTTGTAGGGACAGACGGACGACAATGGCATAGCATTATACGCCCACTTTTGTATGCGGGTGTATAAAAAATGGATGCAGAACAAATTGGATCCGAATTCGGAACATGGAAAAAATGGGTAAAACTCATAACAATTCCGCGAAATCCGGAACGGTCGGCAAATATGTATAATATATTGATTAGATTTGACTCTCTGCTTGGGTCTTTTCTGTAGGTAAAAGCAAGGAATGTGCAATTCCATTTATTGTATACGTTTTACTGTGTGAAGAAATCAAACTCTGCATAGGTCTGTTGGTCATTAAATACACATGGAGTACATATCTCTTGCAGGAAAATATCATCATAGTCACAGAATGGATATTCAATGATATTAGTTCAACAAAAATCAGGTATGTACCAAAGTAAAGTACTTATCATACTTCTTCAACAAAACAAGTGGGTGGAAGGTGTACTGGAATTGGGTCATCTCCCTGTCTGTAGACAAAGATATGCAGGCTCTGACTAGATTTCCATTTTTAGTTAGAATCAAGAAACAAATATGGTTGACACAATCATATTATGCTCACAGAACCACAACATAGAGGAATTGTATGAAGACTGAATTCTTTTTCAACAAAGTCCATGAAACAGTGTGGAACACTTATTAATTTTCATATGAAAAGGTCAAACCTCACAGCACCAAAGCACTTCAAATTCTAAACACATGCACATGTGCTGGCTTTCTCTCTGATATCCAATTCTCCTTTTACCACTTTTATTCACAGGCATTTGAAGTATTGAAACTACTATCCTCCCCCCGCCTCCCCCCCCTTCTGAATTTAAATGTGTATGTGAATTCCCTGTCCGTCGCATTTGGTAATGGGAATATTCGAATATGGCTATATATTTTAAAATGAATAAAAAATATTCATGAAATACAGTGTTAAATAATTGCTGTACACCATCAAATGGGATCAACATTCACAATATGTCACAAATTTGCTGGTGGAAAAATGTCTTCTCATGTAAAATTTTTTGAAGCAAAATCAGGAGTACGTTCATGATTGTGGCAGCTACATTATATAAGTTTCTATTGGATTAAGAAATTGAAAAGGTCAGGGTCACTAAGGGGGGAAATTCTATTCACCCGCATTACTAATATAAGATTTTAGATATATCTGATGCCACAATGATTTGCCATTGCCGTGTTACTTGCATGCATTGTCTCTGTTCCAGGCGAGCCCTGAGACGAGGAGAGAGTGTTAAATATCTGCTACAGGATGTTGTTATAGACTACATTAAAGAGAATCACTTATACGGAGTGGAGGACAAGTGAGTCACGTGCATGGACACTGTCGTTGTACAGCTCAGCTGTTGTATCAAGCTCTGTGAACCTTCCATTTATGTCTGTGTTCAAGAAACTCAAAGGAAAATCGGTGTCTTATTTTTTTTTATCTCTTATGTTTCTTTTACATTATATCGTGATATGCTCGTGAATATTTTTGTCTATGTTGATGCCAGGTTCAAATGTTATTTATGAAATGAGTTTATTTTTATCTATACTTATTTCTGTCTCTACATAATTTTGTAATAGCAGGGTTTTATCCAGCTTTTAAACTAACCATTTCATGTTTAAGGAAATATTTGAGAAGGGGGGGGGGGTGTTCCACAGAATACAATATAGATCAAAGATGTTAATCATTTAAATGACTTAGAACATTACAATATGGAAACAAATTACAATTCTCATTCAATCTTATGAAGTTTCTTCAATAGAATAGAAAGTTTTACCTGTGGAAGGAAAAGGATTTTAATTTTTTTTTTTTTGCCAATTGGGGAATGGTACCCTTACTGGTAGTAAAATGAACCTAAATAAACCCCTGAATAGTCTGTATGACTGCAACCTACAGCATCAACTTTTAATAAGATTAAGCTCCATCATATGGTGGGTGCCCGGTGCTAATCACTCCATCTGTCTGTCTGTCAGAACTTTTTATGACAAGCAATAACTTCAGTTTCCCAGGGAAGATTTACATGATACTTAGACAGAGGAAACTCCTTACGCCAAAACAAGTTAATCATTAGTTTATTCAGCACTGCACTATCGATTTAAAAGGTACTGGAAGGGTCCCCTCAATATTTATTTGTTTATATGTAAATGAGGTAACCTTTAGATTTTTTATGTATAACTTTCTTCCGGTTTTAATGAATTTTTTATCTATTTAAAATAATTTATGTGCAACTGTTTAACAGTATACAGTAATGTGAAGCCATTAAATTCCACTGCTTTTAAAATAACACATGTTCACGAGAAGGAAAAGATATGCTACAGCCAATATAGAAGAGAAAGATATAAATGTATTGGTTTTGCCATTACAAAGTTAAGAGACAGCTCTTTCTATAGCATGCAGCATCTTCAAGTCCAAAAGAAAAAAAAATCAAGGGTGAATGTATCAGCCATGTACATGACTGATACATTCACGTTGATTCAACAACCCAACTAGATACATGTTATTTATAGTTCAGTGGTAGTGCACCTGATGTATATAGTCAATGCGAGGCCCTTTCTTGTTCTTCACATTCTTACCTTCTTTTTTTAGAAAATTGTATGTTACCTTTTCCATTTTGTTTTACTCAATAAAAAGCCATTTCTTTAGCTTTAAAATAACACAAAGGTTTATGGCACTATGCATTAGATTCAAATTATTAGACACAAAATGTATGTGAAAATGAAAGTCAGCTATACTAAACTAAAAGATCTCAATTTAGGAGCATTTGATAATAACTGATATAGCCATTACTAACCTGCATTTAACAATCAGGGATCCCTTAATTACTGTGTCCATCTATCCATCAATACTTTTATCTAATACAATTAACATCTCCATTATTTTTGTTCCAAGCACATACTCCATATTCAGTTGTACTGGAAAGTGGATAATATATATAGTCAGAGTAAGTTTGAGGTCAAAGGTCATACTGATTGGGATTTACTTTTGGATTGTATGACATAAAACTTATTTTTCAATTTAAAATGGACACCAGGAAGAGAATGACGGTTAAGAGCAATATTTTGCATTTGTTTAAAACCTTACATATTATATCCTCATGTTCAACTGATTGAAATATATACTGTGGAATCATCATTGTTCGTCTGATTGAAATATATATGTGGATCATCATTGTTCGTGGGGATCAATGTTCGTGGATTTCGTGGTCACCCCTACCCACGAATTTACATCCCCACGAACATTTGAGTTATCTATTTTAAATACATACATCGCACGTATAAGATAAGTTACCCACGAAATTACGTCCCCACGAACTAGTAAAATTTTGGTTACCCACGAATATTGACCCCCACGAATTAAATGATTCCACAGTATTCATTTTAAATTACCATCTTGTAAACATGTACAAGAATCAGATCCTCTCTAAATGTTGCATTGGATCTGGAAACGGTAAGAGAATTAAGGTCTGATTTTGATTAGATTGTATACTAGGGAGATGTTTTATTTCATTGCTCAGTGAGTCGGTCTGCAGTTAAACCTGTGTGCTCCATTTCCAGTAGATTTATCCAGTAACGTGGAAGATTATGGACTATGATGTTTGATTAGTCAATATAAAGTGGAAATTAGAGTCAATATCTTTAGTTTAGAAGTTTCACTGTAGTTTGCGAAGTATCTAAAAACTAAAGTTGAAATTTTGATGCAGGCAGGTACATTATTCATGATATCCTTCAAATACCAGACTACAAGGGATAATAGAATGGTTGGAATGGTACTTTTGTTCAACTTTTTGAGTCAAATATGACACTTATGCAAGTTTGTGAGGTTGTTGTCAATCACAGGTTAATAATGAAAATAATAGCATGGTGCTAAAGCATGTAGCAAGGATGACGTATAATTGTACATTTAGCTTTAAATCTTATCTTATTTTGTTTTTTTTCCATTTTAGCCTATTTACCAGTATGATTGTGGGCATTTGATTGCCCCCCCCCCCCCCCTTTTTTTCTTTCTTAAATTGATGGGCCAATTTACCCTTCTTTTATGCTTGTAAATTATAGAAAGACCCTCATTTAATGCATGTGAGAAAACTTTTGTAAAATTTTTTTTTTTGTTCATTTTTTTATTAAAAGGTTATTCAGGATTTTGTATTTGGCTTCAGTTAATATTAAATGTTGTTATGTCGTGTGGCACTTATTAGATGATGATCAAAGCTGTGTAAGTTATAAGCTGTCATGCCTTAGATTTTTGTATGAAAACAGGAAGTGGAACTGTCTCACAATATTGCTAAATGAGAGAGCGTAATTGAAAACCTATATTTTACTGCATGAAAGTACAACTACGATATTATGCAATATAGAGATGACAGTACTTTTTTTCTGCAGTTGTACTGAATCGTAGTTTTCTGTAAAAGCTATCAGGAATAAAAAGACAACACATTATGCGATGATCAGAATTATGATTGAATTACCTTGTCACAGGCAGCATACATTATGCATCAAATATTCTCCATTTTTGGAGCGTATGAAATCTGATGTTGATTATTATTCATTG
>CAJDSM010021816.1:0-11721 GCA_903981925.1 Ostrea lurida
GATTTATATAAATCAAATGTATGTAGATTATGACAGTTTAAAATAGTAAAGTAAATAAATTTTATCTAATGCTATAATGCTAGAAAGTAAATAAATTTTATCTAAAGTAGGTACTATATAAATATAAACACGAGCTCTGTAGAGGTTTTTATCCGACTATCACATAAATCAAAGACAAATTAAAACATGTACACATGCAGACATATGACAGATTAACAAAGGAAAACAAAAATAAAACATTGATCAGGCAAGATTATACAGATAATTAAAGATAAGAAGGCAGGAAGAATATTAAGCAATAGTGAGCATCATATAAATTTAAACAAATTGGCAACATAAAAATTTGCAAAGAAAAAAGATCTTAAATAGGAGTCTCAGCTATAGATAAAAATCACTAAGAATTCATGAATATTTAAATATATAATTAGAACCATAATTATGAGTATAATAATTTCTTTATTTTACTTTTATGTGCATTTGATAGTTTTCATTTTGAATAAACTATAGAAAAGGTATACCAAGTCCATTTATATGTACTAGATTTATATGTACTAGTTGGTTTTTTTTAGATTGATTATATAGTTTCAATTTTCAACATATTTACATGTAGTTTTAAGGGAAGATGACTCTTAGTGGTAAAAAGTGAATTTAGTTAATTTAGTTTTTCATAATACAACACATTGTAAATCTGTACCATGCTTTTCGGCACAGGTAGATGCATAGTTAGCATTCACCTGCTTCCAAAGCCTGGATTTTATCTACTCTTTAACTGACGTGTGATGCTCCATAATGGAACATACATGTGGTATGAAGAGAATTGTTTTTTGATCAAGCTAGTGGAAGATGAATGTAGAGTATATGTAATTTTTCATTTGGTTGCTTAGAAATGGTTTGAAGATTTTATTGATTTAATTGAAATGTTAAATTTTATTGAATATTAAGGAATATAATTAGTTTAAATTTCTAAATTTTATTAGGATTTTATAATTTACTTTTAGTTGTACATTTTGATTGTAAAAAAGTAATTGTGTGTTCCTAACAAGAGAAAATATTTTCTCTTGTGGTGGAAATAAATAGATAATCAGAGTTGCTGTTCTTTCAGATTGCCTCGACACAAGTTTTCTTATCCATTTCAATACATTCTGAAGTGATCAAAATTATGCTTGTTAAATTCTCTCTTATCTCCTTCTATCCTAAAACAATTTGATTGGGGCAAATATCGAATTATTTTACCGATTAAGAAGTAAATATTGTAAGATAGTGTCTGAAAATTGTGACAAGGGGGGCAACTCTTACAGCTCTTTAACATTTTACATTGCTTCAGACAAAAAAATCCCCATATCAATGCGGAAAATATCTTTCTAGATTCAGAAATTGAAATCCACCTACATAGATGGGATGATGAATGCAGTGGTGGATGGGTACCTGTCCTCACACTGGGACCAGACCTCTGCAGCGACTGGTCGACTGTCCTCTCACACCCCCAATATACAGGCTATCCCGAAATCCTCCAGTTTGATCTCCATCTCTGACACAGCCAAACATTGCATCATTGGTAGGAGTGCATTATTTAACAGCTAAATACTTACTTCTTTTAAGATTTATGCACCTCTGTACAATGAAAGTATTAATTATAAATAAACAACTTTTATTTCCCATTCATCATTTTATAATGCATGCACAAATTTATAATTATTTTTAAAATTAATCAACTAGTACTTAAAGAAATTTTAAGTTTATAACTTTATGTGTGTATTTTGCTTCATAATTAAAAATGTTAGTATGAAAATTCATTATGCATTTTTTAGCTCAACGAGACAAAGGTGGGGGTGCTAATATTTAATTAGCATATAGCTAATTAAATATATGCTATCGGTGTCCTAGTCCCCCGGGCCAGCTTTATTAAAAGTTTTGGAGCAAGTGTGTTTTGATGGCTATATTTAATTTATCACTGGTCCTTATAATCTCCCCCAAACTTGCATGGATATGATGCTTCTGGGGGTATATATAATTAAGGAATACGCAGATTTAAAGTAGGTCTATAATCGCACTACGTCACATTTGAAATCAAATGCAGAACCAGTCATTTGTATTTTCTGAAATGCAGTACATGTTTTAAGGACATCGGTTTAAATTTTACATGGCGATAGGAATATAATGATCGACATACAATCAAAATTATCAAAACATTGGTCAACCGTTAATACCATTCAATTAGACACCAAAGATAATTGCTGAGTCAGATTTATTGCTACATATCTGTGGATTCCAAATTAATTCCTGTTGGAGTAAAATAAGGAGTTCACACTTTGTTGCCCCGTGGATGCATATATATCGTAGTTGTGTTTGCTGCTTCAGTGAGGACAGATCTTCGCTACAGATTTCTTAAACGTGCCATTTTTCCTAATATTAAAATTTTTTTTAAATTATTGGGGCAGCATCTGATGCCCTTTATACATTGCACAATTAGTTCCTCGTGGAGATCGCACTCATTTAGATCAGCATAATAATGTATGTACACGTTAATAATTCCTTGACCAGTAGGTCATATAAAACTTTGTCTTATAGAATATATAACATTTTAAATACACTAATACTACAAACATGCAATCATCATCAAAATTCAGTTTATTAATTCACATTGTGAATATAGTCTTCTTTGAAATAAACTGTTTGGATAACATGTAAATTTAATTGCAAACCACATGCATTTTTATAACCATAGGCATTTTTATAATTTTTAGGTCACCTGAGTAAACTCAGGGTGACTATTGCATTTGGTCTTCGTCGTCGTCGTCCGACGTGCGTCGTCCGTCGTCCGTTAACAATTGAACATTTTTAACTTCTTCTTGATAACCACCACTCCAATTCTTTTCAAATTTGTATGAAAGCATCTTTGGGACAAGGCACATAAATTGTAATTTCAGGTCTCTTGCACCCCTGGGACCTTGGGGGTGGGGCAAAAACTGCCCAAAAGTGACCAATTTTCAAAAATCTCTTAACAACCGCACATGTCTGAGAGAAACCAAATGCATAGTGATGAGAGCAGGAAGGCCTTTACAAAATTGTAAATTTGGTGATCCCCGGGTAGGGTTCTGACCCAGGCGGGGCCAAACTTGGTACAAAGTGTTTATATGTAAAACATTGAAAGCTATCTTCTTTAATGCTATTGATATAAATGTGAAACTAAATGGATATTTTGAATGAATAGGGAGCCTTTTATCAAAATTGTAAATTTCATAATCCTAGGGTAGGGGTTAGTATTAGGGTGGGCAAAATGGTCCTAAGAATGAATGGTTTAACAATTGAACATTTTTAACTTCTTGATAACCACCAGTCCAATTCTTTTCAAATTTTGGCATGAAGCATCTTTGTGGACAAGGGGCACATAAATTGTAAATTTCAGGTCTCTTGGGGGGGGGGGGGGGAAAACTGCCAAAAATGACCAATTTTCAAAGTCTTCTTCTTTACAACTGCACATGTTTGAGAGAAACCAAATGCATAATGATATAGAGCAGGAAGGGCCTTTACCAAAATTGTAAATTTTGGTAATCCCGGGGGTAGGGTTCTGACCTGGGAGGGGGAGGGCAAACTTGGTAGATAGTGTTTATATGTAAATCATTTGAAAAGCATCTTTTTCAATGCTATTGATATTAATGTGAAAGTAAATGAATATTTGGAATGAGTAGGGATCCTTTTATCAGCAGAACAAGTTGGGGTGGGGGTTGTTACTGAATCAGGTTGTCTGTCCATCCGTCTGTAGAAGAATGGTTCCCAGACTTTCCACCTAGAGTCACCATATCATGCATATGGTCTACCCATGGGACAAATGTGTTTCCTATTGAATTTGGGGTCAAAAGTGCAAAGGTCAAGCACACTGGACATCGAAGTAGCGATATTGTGCTGGGCTCAAGAGCATATCCATTCTGCTAGAGTCACTAATATCATACATATGGACTACTCATGGGACAGATAATTCTTTTGAATTTGGGGTCAAGAGATCAAAGGTCAAGTGCACTGGACATCAAAGTAGCAATATGGTTTCCGGGTTCCAGAGCATATCCTTCTCTCTAGAGTCACTATATCATACATATATACTCATGAGATGAAGATGTTCTTTATTGAATTTTGGGTCAAAAGGTCAAAGGTCAAGCTCACTGGACATTAAAGTAGCAATATGGTTTTCATTAAAAATTCTTGAATAATCGTGTGAAATTGAAATGATAATCTTCTTGTGTATATGTAGGAATCATATGCATATATTGAAAGATATTAACTATGTGAATAAAATACTCTGTATTGGAACTTAAGAAATGTAAATATGAGACTCCCTGTGTGGGCTATGATACTACAGGTGACCAGTTTAAGGGCCTGTGGGCCTCTTGTTATAGGTAATGTAGGTTTCACCCTGTATGTCCGAAATATGTTATCCACAACTCCTCCTAAACGACTCACAGGATTAAATGAAACTTTGTGGAGATATAGATTACATATTGGAGATTGGAAATTCCTCTGGGACAATTTATTTAGAAAATATGAACGTTTGGACTTGGGCATTTTTCACCAACATGTGCGTCAATGCATTGTCCACAACTCCTCCTTAACGACTTGCAGGATTTCAATGAAACTTTGTCCAGTGTTAGATTTATACATAATGGTGATGTGGATATTGTCAGGAATTTTATTTTGGACAATTTATGTACAAGATATGAATGTTTGGACTTGGGCATTTTTCACCAATGTATGCATCATGATCAGTGTGTTGTCCGCAACTCCTCAATGAAACTTTGTGGAGTGTTAGATTACATAAAAGAGATGTGCATATTAATTGTCAGGAATTTTATTTTGGACAATGCATCAACAAGATATGAATGTTTGGACTTGAAAATTTTTCACCAATGTATGCATCAGTGCATTGTCCGCAACTCCTCCTAATTTAATGAAACTTTGTGGAGTGTCATATTACATAATGGAGATGTGCATATTGTCAGGAATTTTATTTTGGACAATTTATGTATAAGTTTGGATTTAAGCATTTTTTCCAACACATGCCTCAATGCATTGTCTGCAACTCTTCCTAAACAATAATATACTATATTACCCATTTATTAGACAACTTCTCTCAGGTTTTGTTGTGTGCCCCGTGGGGGGTATTAGTCCCAACAAGACAGTTCTAGTTAATCTGAGGAAATCTGTTTTGTTCATTATGTATAGTGTGCCCCACATACTGATAATTGAAATATTCTTGTTCACTGAATTATTGATTTAATTGTTACGCAAGCGTGACCGTAAAATAGTGCGAGTCATTTACAACACCAGATAAATAATGCAACTGGGATAATACTTATATAAATTTATTATTCAAGATTTTTTTAAAAATTAGAAATGTTCGTGGGGACGTAAATTCATGGGTAAGGGAGACCCACGGAATCCATGAACATTGATCCCCCACGAACAATGATGATTCCACAGTATTGATGTCTGAATTCTGTCAACTTATGCAATATATTATAGGTAAGGAAACTGAAGAGCAGAATGTGGAGATATTTGCCAGGGATTCCTTTGTAAGCCATGATGGATGGTCCTTTTTATCTGCAGGTATATACAGTCATTACATTATTATGTGGCTAGTGTTTTTATGCCCCCGCCACAAAGTGGTCGGGGCATATTGTTTAACCCTTGTCCATCCTTCCGCAATGAGCAGGTGTCCAGAACTTTTTTCCAAACCCTTGAGATATTGAACTGATTTTTATATTAATGAGTTACAGATTGAGTTTGAGTTTCGTTCCGATTTGTTATGGAGTTGTGCCCCTTTAACTTTGAAAAATTCTGTTACAAACCAGTTTTCTGGACTTTTTTTAGCTCACCTGAACCGAAGGTTCAAGTGAGCTATTCTGATCGCCTGTTGTCCATCGTCTGTCTGTCCATCTGTCCGTAAACTTTTCACATCTTCGACTTCTTCTCCAGAACCACTGGACGAAATTCAACCAAACTTGGTACAAATCATCCTTGGGTGAAGGGGATTCAAGTTTGTTCAAATGAAGGACCAGGCCCCCATCAAAGGGAAGATAATCACGAAAATGCAAAAATAGGGTGGTGTCATTTAAAAATCTTCTCAAGAACCACTGGGCCAGAAAAGCTGAAATTCATGTGAAAGCTTCCTGATATAGTGGAGATTCAAGTTTGTTCAAATTATGAACCCCGGGTGTACGGTGGGGCCACAGTTGGGGAACAAAGTTTTACATGCAAATATAAAGGGAAAATCTTCTCAAGGACCATTGCACCAGAAGAGTGGATATTGAAAGCTTCCTGATATGGACTATTTTCAAGTTGTGGGAGTTATGCCCCTGTGAACTTAGAAATTTGCCTTTTTAAATCCTCATTAATGACCTTGTTAGTGCAACTCCTCTGAAACTACCGATCCGGTCTTTAAGAAACTTGATATGTAGCAAGGACATCTTGTGTAGTTGTGCATATTACCAGGAAATTTTGATCTCCAAATTTGTGTGGGAATTATGCCCTTTGAACTTACCGGTAAAATCCTCATAAAAAACCTTATTGCTAACTACTTTGAAACTACATTGTACTTAATTGACAGTATGGGGGAGACATGGATTTGGAAGCATAAACAAGCTTTAATTTCAGAATTAGATTAGTTGATAGAGCTCCTGACCATATAGAGGCATTAGTGGGTTGAAGTGCTTCATTGAATTTTCTCCCTTTCTGTTAAACCAAAATGTGAAAGGGGGGGGGGGGGGGAGTTTCTGGTTTGATATTTATATTCAATGTGAGATTTCATGAAAGGGAGAGGAATGTGGCAGTTATGAGGGTTAGTTATGCCAAATAAATTGATAGAGCATATATTCTTGATGGGTACGTTTCAGGGAACCTGGCCAATTCAAATTTTGGTCTGGTTTGCCATATTTTCCTCCATAATGTCAGAATATTAAAGAATTTCGTTAATTGAGTTAATTATTTTGGTTGCAGATTTTCAGCAGGTGGAACTGAGACTGCTAGCTCATTTGTCAAATGATTCAACTCTTTTAAGACTGTTCAATGAAAATAATGACAAAGACATATTCATAGAACTCACAGCTCAATGGTTTGTTGAATTTTACAGTGCTTACATTTGAGATTCTTGAATGTTTTGTGTCTTTCTAATCTTATTCTGTAAGAGTACTATAATCAAATGTCTAGTTATTCCATAAATAAATCACAAACATTATACAGTTGTTGACTGGGGTAGAGGGATACAGTTGTTCTGTTGGACCGGAGTGCAAGCTGTTGCCAAAGGCCGTACAGCTTGCACTCTGGTCCAACAGGTCGACTGTTTCCTGAGACTCCTGTCAACAACTGTTTTGTTATACCCCAACTAAACAGTAGAATTTCTTCAATAGCCTAATAAGCCTAGATGTCTATCAATTCTTTGCAAGCTTCCCAAAGAGACAGTGATAAGTCCAAGGTCCAAAGATATTCACCGAGAATATTTTCAGATGTTTTCACCACATTTTTATAGTGTTTTTGCTGTTCCAGCTTTCAAGCATCACTTGGATTTCATCCTCATTCGCCACAGTTAAACGACCATCGGCGATTTATGTTCATCCAAACGACAGGAAAATAAATCACTTGGCACATCTCGGCTGATTACGTGGCAGTTATCAGAATCAGCTAAGGTTTACCGAATGAGGAAAAGATAACTCAATTTAGCGCCATTTGACGTCAGCGGGCAACAGTCATTTTTAACAGTCGAATTTAACAGTCCCCCAGCCCGCCCGGTCCAACAGTCATGATGTACGACTAACGTTGGACTTTTTTTCGTAAGGAATATTGTAGGAACTGTTTAGTAGGGGTATAACAACAACACGTGTTATTTGGTCTCATTATTTTCAGACATTGGGGTGTTATCAATTAAAGGACTACATAGGGTATGGTATGCTTGTTTGTAGGCTCCCTTCATAGCTAAATTTTCATCCTTAATAAAAGTTGATGGAATATATATAATTTTTATTTTTTGAGTATTTTTATACATGTCAATCTGTATATATTATATATCTCGTTAATTTGTATTAGGCCTACATTGAATAAGAGTTTTCAAATCATTATAATTATGGCAACATTTTTAAAAATGTGTGTTTATTCATCAGGTTTATTTGGTTTTTCAAAATGAAAATATTATGCAATGAACAGCAACAGTAACATAAACATCAATATGGAAAAGCTTGTTTCCATGGCAACACAATGGTTGAACAATCCCAAATAAATTTTTCTAGTAACTAGGGTACATAAACATTTGCCAATGGTAAATATATGGATATTTTCGGATTGGGGGCCAAAATGACTCTTACCATTATATATTATCAGTCCTTTTCTGCATTGAATATGTTGATACAGTCTGCATGTATCTATGAAAATTTATAGTCCAGGAATATTGGAAAAAACAGCATGATTTATCTTAGCAAAATTAGAAAACTGGCATTGTCATATTGCAATGGATTGAAAATAGTTTGGACGAAATATAAAAAGTTTGGCCATGCATGATTATCTTTGCTTTTCTAAGAAAATATTTCAATGTTAGAGGCCATCCAGTCCAACAAAATGACCATGCAAGTCCATTATTTTTGAAATATGTATATCTTCATATAAATATAAAGTCAATTGAGTTATTATAAATATTGTAGAATAAGACAAGGAGCAATTTGTTAATTTGTCTCCATGTTAATGCACAACTTTTAAATACCAACAGGCTGGGGAAATTATCAGCTGATGTGACCTCTGCAGAAAGAGAACAGACAAAGAGAATAGTTTATTCTGTCATGTATGGAGCAGGTAATTATACATTATTCCTGTTTATACATGTAAAACTGTCTATTTACAGAAGCCGGTGATTCACTTATCTGGTGGCCACCACTTTATCTATGTGGTAGCCTCCACTTTTAAAATTTATCAGTAATTGGCTGCTGCCACTTATTATCTTTTGGTGGCCACTTATTATCTGGCGGCCACCATATGAATTAACTGGCAGTCACCACTTAATTGATCTGGCGGCCACCAATTATTATGTCTGGTAGCTGCCACTTGATTTAATGCCATTTCAGTTGTTACCAAATTAAACATTTGAAAGGTTAAGCAATGATACTGAACCAGGTACCAGTAACATTGACACAAAATGCATATTCATGTATTTTTATGCCCCCGCCATAAAAATGGGCCGGGGTCTATAGTGTTACCCTTTCCGTCATTTCCATCCTTTCGTCATCATTTGGTTTCCGTTCATTATCTCTGCAACAGTTCAACACATCAACTCAAATTTGATATATGGATACATCACAGGAATATGCAGGTCAAGTTCGAATTTGGTCAAGGTCCGATGATTTGACAGAGTTAAAAAATCAGAATTTTTCGTTTCCGTTCATTATCTCTGCAACGGTTGCACACATTCAGCTCAAATTGATACATGGATACGTCACATGAATATGCAGGTCAAGTTAGGACAGAGTTAGCCCTCTTGAACTTACAAAAAAGTCAGAAATTTTCGTTTCCTTTCATTATCTCTGCAACGGTTGCACACATTCAACTCAAATTTGAACATGGATACGTCACAGGAATATGCAGGTCAAGTTCGAAGTTGGTTATGGTCCGATGAATTTTGACAGAGGTTAACCCTCTTGAACTTAGAAAAACTCAACTTAGATTCAACTCAAATTTACTATCCTTGAGGGTTCGGGTTAGAATAGGTCTCCAGCATCCAGTGGTTATTCATCAGGTTTATTTGGTTTTCAAATGAAAATATTATGCAATGAACAGCAACAGAACATAACATCAATATGGAAAAGCTTGTTTCCATGGCAACACAATGTTGAACAATCCAAATAAATTTTTCTAGTAACTAGGGTACAATAAACATTTGCCACATGGTAAATATATGGCATTTTCGGATTGGGGGCCAAATGACTCTTACCATTATATATTATCAGTCCTTTTCTGCATTGAATGTTGATACAGTCTGCATGTATCATGAAAATTATAGTCCAGGAATATTGGAAAAAACAGCATGATTTATCTTAGCAAAATTAGAAAACTGGCATTGTCATATTGCAATGGATTGAAAATAGTTTGGACGAAATATAAAAAGTTTGGCCATGCATGATTATCTTTGCTTTTCTAAGAAATATTTCAATGTTAGAGGCCATCCAGTCCAACAAAATGACCATGCAAGTCCATTATTTTGGAAATATGTATATCTCATATAAATATAAAGTCAATTGAGTTATTATAAATATTGTAGAAATAAGACAGGAGCAATTTGTTAATTTGTCTCCATGTTAATGCACAACTTTTAAATACCAACAGGTGCGGGAAATTATCAGCTGATGTGACCTCTGCAGAAAGAGAACAGACAAAGAGAGATAGTTTATTTCTGTCATGTATGAGCAGGATTATACATATATTCCTGTATACATGTAAACTGTCTATTTACAGAAGCCGGTGATTCACTTATCTGGTGGCCACCACTTTATCTATGTGGTAGCCTCCACTTTTAAAATTTATCAGTAATTGGCTGCTGCCACTTATTAATCTTTTTGGTGGCCACTTATTATCTGGCGGCCACCATATGAATTAACTGGCAGTCACCACTTAATTGATCTGGCGGCACCAATTATTATGTCTGGCTAGCTGCCACTTGATTATAATGCCATTTCAGTTGTTACCAAATTAAACATTTGAAAGGTTAAGCAATGATACTGAACCAGGTACCAGTAACATTGACACAAAATGCATATTCATGTATTTTTATGCCCCGCCCATAAAATGGCCGGGGCATATAGTGTTACCCTTTCCGTCATTCCATCCTTTCGTCATCATTTGGTTTCCGTTCATTATCTCTGCAACAGTTCAACACAATCAACTCAAATTTGATATATGGATACATCACAGGAATATGCAGGTCAAGTTCGAATTTGGTCAAGGTCCGATGATTTTGACAGAGTTAAAAATCAGAATTTTTCGTTTCCGTTCATTATCTCTGCAACGGTTGCACACATTCAGCTCAAATTGATACATGGATACGTCACATGAAGTATGCAGGTCAAGTTAGGACAGAGTTAGCCCTCTTGAACTTACAAAAAAGTCAGAAATTTTCGTTTCCTTTCATTATCTCTGCAACGGTTGCACACATTCAACTCAAATTTGAACATGGATACGTCACAGGAATATGCAGGTCAAGTTCGAAGTTGGTTATGGTCCGATGATTTTGACAGAGTTAACCCTCTTGAACTTAGAAAAACTCAACTTAGATTCAACTCAAATTTACTTCCTGTGAGGGTTCGGGTTAGAATAGGTCTCCAGCATCCCCTTGCGTGTGGTAAGAGGGCAACTAAATGGGGTGGTCATTCGGATGAGACCGGAAAAACCGAGGTCCCTTTTTTCAGCAGGTGTGGCACGAAAAAGATCCCTCCCTGCTCAAAGTCCCTGAGTGCCGAGCATAGGCCTAAATTTTTGCAGCACTTCACCGGCAATGGTGACATCTCCATATGAATGAAATATTCTTGAGGGGGACTAAAACAGTAAATAATCAATCAATCAACTCAAATTTGATATATGATACGGCACAGTTCATGCATTTGAAAAACCTTTCAATTTCACCCTTACGAATTTCCTTCATTTTGACTTCACTGTAGGCGGGGGCATTCGTGTCGCACCGACACATCTAGGTTTCACAGC
>CAJDSM010021817.1:0-24823 GCA_903981925.1 Ostrea lurida
ATTTTCTACTGGTTATGATGGGTCAGACATTATTTTATCATGGACCAACGCAGATATGTGAATGAATAAACAGTTAAATTCTACAAAACTTGTGATTTCGAGCTATGAGGATCGAAAGAGACCAGCCTGTTACAATATTCTCGATCACAATATGTCACTCTATTTGTTATTTTATTTTACAAATTATTTGCCGTCAGTTAAGCTTGTATTGCTTTAAAGCCTGTGAAGCTCCTGGGTTTGGGGGCATTTTAAAGTTAATTATAGGTGTTAATTTAATTAGCTATACATCTATAAACAATTATAATGAATTTGGTCACAAGAAGGATTTTCATCTTTCTATCATTCTATGTCAGCATATTGCATGCAACCTCCGGCTAAATCCACCTATGTACATAAATATACACTGATGTGGTGTGATGGAAAATGTAATTATTAGTTAAATCATTGGCTGTGTATGCAATCTAAGGTTTACATTTTGATTTTGTAACACTGATATGTCATTGGAGCCTGGTATTAACGAAATCGAAGGTGCACCCCCTTAAACGTAGACTTGAAATGTTATTACTTACATGTATTACTTTCCTCGAAACATAAGTTTTGTAATCGGGTCAATTTCAAAAAATGTCTAAATTTTGTGGTCATCGCATTTTTTTTTATTAACTAACTATATTTCAAACGTTTTAAATAATTTGTTGAATGTGATATTTCATTTAGTAACCTTGACATAATGGAAAACACATTACAACGATTGTAAGAATTAATATTTTGACAATTCATATGCGATTTGGTCAAATATATGCATGTCCCAAATGTTATTTTCAATACATTAAGTCGAAAATATGCAAGACAAAATAATATTTCATTATGTAAAACTATATTTTTGAAAAGATCTGAAATAAAGGGTGTTGACAGCATTCAACAAATTTTTACATTGTCTACAAATGTTCCTTTTTTCAGGTAATCTAATCGTGTACTTGAAAAATGTCCTTCGTGTTACCAAAAAAATAAAACTAGTGTAATGAATCAATATATCCCTTTTGCGCACCTTCATATCTGACGTCATCTGAATACATTATTCATGGAAAATGAAAGTATAGGCGAGGGAAAGTTCTGAAGGTGATAGATAAAGAAAAATTTCAACAAAGATATGTATTATACACTTCCGTATTTTCTGATGTTGTCCTATATTACCAATGAAATAAACTTATACCAATATGATGATAGTCTACCTAATTGATATCTTAAATGTTTTTACAGGGTAATTTTGTTGGAATGAATTGGCGTGTTCTTGACAGACGCCACGATTGTATTTCTGCCAAATAATGTTGCGTGATGTCCGCTTATGTTACTGTCCGCGTGTTACTTTTTTTTAAACGTAACACCCATGGACATTAAAGACAAACAATGCCGTTATTTTAATTATTTAGTAGAGAGTACTAATATCTTCGGAATTCCTCTCTGTGTCCCAGTAACTTTTACATCTTAAAGATCTAGTAAATAATAAGCGTACACCTTTGAATCATTACTACAGTTTATAATTACATGCATACACCTCCTAAAGTGGCACCATCTTTTGAATTATAGTACACGAGAGACAAATAAAGGTAACATGAGAAAGGATCAGTTTAATCGATTCTATCCAACTGAATATTTTCAATATTTTCAATTACAGATGGACGAATTGATTATACTTGTTGCAATTAGTTATAAAATAATTGCAAATAAGGTTGATTCGATATACAAAAAAGTCTATTGAAAAAAAAAAGGAATTTTGCAAGCTTTTGGTAACAACCGACTGTAATGTAACATTAGGACATTTGGAGTTTGGTTTTTTTTTCAATCTAGATGCTCTATATTACATCTATGTAGGTTTTTTTTGGTTAGTTTTTTCTTTTAAATCTAAATGCTCTTTATATAATCTATGTGTGCTAAAAAATATTATTCATCAAAAGTATTAGAATGTTAAAAAAAACAACAACTCGGAAACATTTAAAAAAGATTAAGTCTCCTTCGTTACAGGTTTTGTCTCTGCTGTTACAGTGCTGTCCCTCCTGTTATGTCAAAAAATATGAAAAATAATAATCATTATTTGATCATTTATGATCTCGGCTTTTTGTTGAAATTAGACTGCAAATTACTCATTTTTCACACATAGTTGTGAACCATGTGTCATTTGTTATGTCTTTGTATATTCAAAAATAATAGAACAATGTCATAGTTCAAATTTTGCAAATTTTGAAGGAAAGTTAACTTGAGAACGAAAAACAGTCACTATTATTATGTTTTATACAACATAAAGCCTATTGGGATAAAAACGCATAATTTCTATAATTGTAGCGCTTTAATTATGTCAATGGAAAGAATATATATTCTTTTTGATATAAAATACTATTCAATTTTATCAAAGTAACACCAGGGACATATTTTTCAGCTGTAGCATGTATAACCCTGTGATATTACGAATGGAACAATTGTTTTTTTTTGCAATTTTGTTGTTTATTTGCAGCATTTAATTAGAATAATCAAATAAAGATGAAAAATTTACAATATAAGCGTATCAATTTTTAGTTTATTCACTTATCGAATAAAGACATTTTTTGAAAATGACCCAATCATGACGTGCACACTCTTCAAAATCAGTCCCAAATGATATTGTAACATTCCACATCCGATTTTAACGCCCAGTTTGTCATTGCTGCGGTCGACTTGTATTTTTTTTTTTTAAAGAAGACGTAATGGTAATATTTTTGAATTATTTATGCATTAAAAGCTTTTATCTATCGTGCTTGTTTGCATAGCAGGTGCTTTGCAGAAATTTTTATCACGTGACCCTTACCAGCTGCTGTCTGTGCATGCATCATTGCGCTCTCCACGAGATCATTGTTGTTTCCCCTCGTGACCGATATGCATGCGACTCGGAGTGTAAAGATAAATTCAAGCATCAGGACAACAAAAGAGGTGATTTGATTATGATTTATAATCTTAAAAACTCTAATTCATCACACTTATGATCAATCATAATAACGATGCACGTGTGTTTTGCTATACTATGGGAAACAAAGTTTGATTCAGAGTAAAAATTTGTTGGCATTGTAAATAAGTCGGTATTTGTCTTTGAGAAAATTTCCAACAAAAGAAACTTGCTTCATGTTGAATATACTAGTATTAATATTTAGTCATAACTTTGATTTTATAGTTAGCTACACATATTATTTTACTATATGTATAATATATGCTTCGATCTATTCTATTTAAAATAACTTTTGTTCCTCTGATTTACTACACTTGTAACTATTGCATAGTTATTCAAAGATAATCAAGCTGGCAGCCATGTTGTCAAAACGATCTAATGAATTACTCAATAGCAGTTATGATCAAAGAACACTGGTATCAAGTAATTTGTGGCTGATTCACGATTTTTGGACCAAAAATAGTTTTCATTTTAAATATTAAGAATAAGAAATATAATTTAATTGAAGTTGAAAACCAAAATTTGGACTTTTTACTGCAAAGTTATAAGCAATATTCTAACGCTATACTTAGTATTAGAACAATGACTCAGGTCATTTTATGTAAACAAAGACTGATGAAATGTTAAATCTGTAATTTTTTGTAAACAATAATATACATGTATCTGACTCTTTGTTTACAAAACAAATACCCGTAATGAGATCTGTCATAATGCACAACCTTATTTTTGTGATAGAACTTTTTAAACACAATAGCTCAAGCAAGTTTCAATCAGAAAAAATGAAAATCGAATCTTGCATCAGTCCCTTTAAAGCATTGTAAGAATATACCGCTTGAGGGAGCGCAGCTGCATAGCGCATTACGTATGTCGTGACTTGATCAGGTTCAATTTAAACAATATTTATATTCACAAAACACTGCGAATGTGAATCCTAGAGAAGAAACAGCCTATTATAGCTCTCTCGGACCTTATGCCCAGACCTGTAATAGTTTTCCCTTTAAGTACTGTATGAACACTATATACAGTTGTTGACTGGGGTAGAGGGAAACAGTCGATCTGTTGGACCGGAGTGCAAGCTGTTGCCCAAGGCCATAGGCATAAATTGCATTTCAGTATAACGGTAATGCAAATACTTTTCAAATTGTAATATTAGATATACATTACTGTAGATATTCTTCTTCACCCACGTGCACCCACGCTTTAAACGCACCTCCATTCAAAACTAAAAAAAAAATAACCCAGAGAATATATATAAATTATGCATTAGATGAAAATGACACAATATGATTGATAAAATCTTCAAATCTCGGTATTTTAAAATGGCATGAGCTGAATATTCAATATGATGATCTATTCTCCCGCACACTTCATTTCACGTCTCCATGGCAATAATTCTGACACGTATAGAGAGGTTCAGTGCCCCCCCCCCCCCCCCCCCACACTCTGTTTATATCTCCCTTCCGACATAACATTTATCTGCCGCGTTAGCAGTCCCTGAAACTGACAGATGAAAATAAATGTCAGAAACTTCTACTCAAAGACACATTGGCCCAGAAAATAGGATACTTGATAATTTGGCACAAAGACTATTAAGTGTCAACGCCAGTAGCGATATGGAACCTCCGTGCGCTCCGTTTTAAGTCATATCTGAAAGACACGTGATTTTCATCTCAAAATACGGTAAATCGAGAAACTCCACGTGCCAACTGATCAGACTTCAGTCGCCGACAACAAAATAAATACTTGCGTTGAAATTCATTTATATACATATGAATGTGTTTCTGTTACGATGAAGAGTTTAAAATGTTACATCAATGCAGTAATTACATACAAACTCAGCGGGTGAGTTTTGTGAATTGCATCAATTAATATAACAAGCTATATTTAGTTATATACTTTATGCATATCATTAAGTCAACTGGATTAAAATTTCGTATTTAATCATCGGATAGAGAACGCCCCATTTCGAAATATTCATGATCATGTGACATTACACGAGGACTTCTTGAGTGTCCTTGGGTCAATTATCGTATCGCTTGCTGTCAGTCACAGCAACTTTCTAACCAATGAAATAATAGCATTTATTTGTCAGCCCGCGGGCTGATTCTACATTTTGAACCTCTGAAGATACGCACTCGCTATCTTGGCGCTGTGCTCCGTCTGGCAATTGCTGGAATTAGATATAGAACGAAAATAAATTAAAAATCTGAATTAAAAAGGTTTTCTTATGGAGAAGTTCAGTGTGATATCAAACTTTAAACTATGAATATAACGAAAACTCCTAATAGAGAAAACTGATAAACATATGAGAGAAATGATATACGATTCTTGGAATCGAGGTACAAATGTAATTCAAATCATCATCAGACCTCCGTCATAAAGAGGTTATTCTAATTCCTCAGTATATAGAGGTCGCGTCACACTTCCAAATTGTTCGCACGCTAGATGGCCTCGTATGGGGGAGTACGCAAGGCCCCTCCGGGCAGTTCCACAGACTAAAATAATTTAGTCCTCATTTACTCATAGCTAGTAGCTTTTCAAACTAGAAATCTGTAGCTATAATTTTAGTAGTCTATAACCCTTCTAGAATATGACATCATTTAAAATAAAACTGATCTAGCGGACTTTTGAATGCCCCGGGCGGTACTTATGCCATTGTGTATACAACCAGGAATCAATTAAACTGCGGTTACGCACTTCTATTATTAGATTATTGTAGACGGGTCGTTCGGGCGCTTCAGAACTGCATTTTTTTTTTTTTTTGTCTTTTTTTTTTTTTTTTTTTTGTAATCAACGAGCCTTCAAGAAGAAATAAAACAGATGGGGATGAATCTGTGTACTGAGACTGGCTCACATCAGATGGACAATATATAGCTTACTAAGTTCCTCTGTTCCACCATAGAGTTAAAACTTCTTCGTTTTTTTATAATCAGGCTATCACGTTCCTTTTCAGCCGTTAAAGTCATTACTGGCCAAACCTTCTTGTGCCTTGTTTCCTTTATTTAAAAAGTTTATTTTTTAGCAAGGGTCTGTATGCAAAAAATCGACGTTATCTATAATATATATATTATATACAGCACAAATAATCAACCAACTCAGGTTTCTGACAAATTTTTTCACCCCAGCCGGGAGTCGAAACGTGCGACCTACGCGCACCTCATCTCGCCTAAAGCAAGACTGCCTCAAAAAACTCAGCGCGCTCAGACCACTCGGCCTTCCACGAAAGCTCTCCCTCTAAAAAGGGAGTCGCTTAATCATGTTCCTACGCTATCCTACAACAAGCACCTGAGGGCAATCCTCACACAGTCGCTCATGTTCAAGTAGTTTAGATATATTCATTATAAACAGCGAGAATTGGGAATCTTTCGATGCAATTGCATAAGACATATTTAACTATATAAAGCACAACACCACAATATAACAAAACTCTTATGCAACTTCAAAATTAATCCCTAGGATCTTTAAACGATAACATCTGATAGATTATCTTTAATTATAAACAATCACTACAGCAACGAAATAATACACAACTAGGTTTCTGAAAGAAACGCTTAGGAACATTGATAAGACCTCCCTTTTTAGGGGAGACCTTCGTGGTCCGAGTTGGCTCTATGACGCGCCCTGAGTGTTGCAACAGTCTGCTAGGCCGTGTTCGGGCTGCCGGTAGGTCGCAACGTTCGAGCCTGCCGGCTGTGGCCTGAAGAATTGTCAGACTAGTTTGTGATTATTTACTGTGCTGCTGTATATGTTTAATTAACTTCAAATTATCAACCATGTATCAGTTTTAGATACTAGGGGATCTAAATTTAAGGTTTGAGGTGTTAATAATCTGTGTGGTTTGTCGCTTTCCTATCTATAAATAATTATAGTATATATTACCATATATGTATTTCGTAAAAAGACCTTCTTCATAAGATCATTTTACAAATTCAACCAGGACCCAATATCCATGTATTCTACACCGAGGAAATGAACACATCTTTTTTCGGAGCATTATAATTTTAATGATTGAAACATTCTTTTCCATCGCTCTTCAAACTTGTTTATTATGCCCCCCCCCCCCCTAACAACAAACACACAACATCCAGTTACACCGCCAATACACTTCCAACTAGCAAGTGCATTTAGAATTTATATCCATTTTATACATAAATAAACACTTTTAAAAATTAAATTACATGCGTTGTAACTGCTTGTCACTTCCTCTCAATTTGACTGCTACTTATTTTCAAATTCTTTGTATTATGTTTATTCTTATTAATTAAAAAGCAAATGAAAAATAATCAAATATATAATAACATAAATAACAAATTTTAAAACAACTAACTAAGCAGCCATTATTCCCTCTCAGATAATGAATAATCTACTGCACTTGACTTTTCTCTCAGAGTTTATTTCTTTTTCTCGAAAAGCTAAACACACGACCAATAAAAAAAAGAAAAGAAAGAAAACTCCATCAACTTTGACTTTTAAACGTCTTTCCGGTTCTCCTCCGTCTGTGCAATCGATATGAGAGCGTTAATAATTCGGGTAGGCTTTCCTCTCCCACAATTTCCCGTTCGCAGCACATCTCTTCTTTACATATCATGGAGTCACAACTGCCTAGAGACGCTGCTACGAACGGATAGTTGTGGGAAAGGTATAACCAGACTAATGCTCCTATCAATGCATTAAGTAGACCAAAATTTAGGATATAAAGAAAAAAAACCAAATCAAAAAACCAACCCCCTCCTCGTTTACCCCTCTCAAAAAAAAAACCAAAAAAAAAAAGCTCAAAAACCAAAACCACCAAACAAACACAAACAATAAAAATGCGACCAAACCCCACAAATACAACCCCCAAAAAAATCCAAAAAACAATAAAACCCCCAAAAAAACCCAACAAAATATCCAGATCACTGGCTTTATTGAGATTGCGTGCAATTAACTTTTTATTTATTATGTTTTTGCTTTGTATATTTGTTAATTTTAGCCGCTCCAATCTTAGAAACGATTAAGGTTCCAAGTGAGCTGATTCTGATGCGGCTCTTTTTGGTCCGTCGTCTGTCTGATTAACCGTTTTTCTTACATTTCTCGACTTCTTCCTCCAACCAACCACTGGGCCTAAATTCAAACCAAAACTAGGTCTGCAAAATCATCCTTGGGTGAAATGGATTCAAGTTTCCTTCAAAATGAAACAGGACCTTAAGCCTCTTAGTGCTAAAGGGGTAGCACTAATTCACTGAAAAGTGCAGGAAAATAGTTGGTGATCTTCTTTTGTCAAAGAACCACTGCGGTCAAGAAAGAATTCTAGAAATTCCATGATGTAAAAGCTTTTTTGATATCAGTCGGCCAGATTTCAAATCAACCCCCGGGGCCGTACCGACTGAGTGCCTGCAATAGGGGATCAAAGTTTTACCATTTCGATTAATAAATCAGTTGAAAAAATCCTTTTAAATCTTCTTCTCAAAGACTTCACTGGGCCAGAAACGCTGGAAACTTTTATACCTTGAAATGCTTCCTATTCATAGGTGGAAACTTCAAGTTTGTTCTAATCATCTATCGACCCCCCGGGGGGTACGCCTGGGGCCTCCATTGGGGGAATCAGAGTTTTACACATGATTGGTATAGGATATTTGTAGCATACTTGTTTTATAAAATTTAGACAGAAAATTGAACAACTGCCTGTGCTCATTAAGATTAAAGAATATCAAATTTGCAATACGTCGTTAGTAGCACATTAATATTTGTAATTCTGCATTTTCATGATATCAATCGAGTCAAGTAGTATATATTCATTTTTTCTGGGCTGATTTGTTTATTTAACGCCAAAACAATATCTATTGTCTTGGAAATATCAATTTTCAGTTATTCTTTAAAACACCAAATTTCAGTATCCTTGGAATTTTTACTACATACCTCTTATAATAGGGAGAGAGAAAATACCTGCCTACCTTGCCATTTTTCAGTCCATAATTTGATTTTCCGGTGCATGTTTAACATCATGCCACTGCACCAGTGTAGGTGATAGCAATCTACTAACCCTACATCAATCTAAGCTACGGGTCTCTGTTGTGGTATCCGGGGTCTTTAGACGAAATTATGTTTTAAAGTTTATTTTGTTGTTTGTAAATATTAAACTTTTTTTGCTTTTCCTGGTATTATCTAATGAATTTTTTTACGTGCATCGACCATACATTAATTGATATTAACAGTTTGTAAAGTA
Organism: Ostrea lurida; assembly: GCA_903981925.1. Taxonomy (NCBI): domain Eukaryota; kingdom Metazoa; phylum Mollusca; class Bivalvia; order Ostreida; family Ostreidae; genus Ostrea; species Ostrea lurida. The sequence continues at coordinate 9,177 of CAJDSM010021817.1, forward strand.
CGCGTTGAATTTTATCAGCTGTAAGATATAGAGGTTCGTTTAGTAATGATTTTCGTAGATCAACATGAGCGTTTTACGTTGTCTCACGTGTTTCTTTTATGTCAATGTTCAGTGGCTGGATTTTAGATGGGGGGGTGCGGTCGGGGGCGGACAGAGGGCCTGGATCCTCCCCTTTTTGTGTGACCTCTTAAATCGTATTATTATAGTATAGATAATTATCAGCTAAATTAACCTCTAAAAGTTACTTTAATGAAAGTTCTAACCTGAGAGCCTTCTCGGTGGCTCTCGCCCCCTTCGCCCCCAGTATCCTTAAGTCTTAATCTGTCATCCTTTCTATCCCAACGGACTGTTCTCCTCCCTCCCCCATTTCGACACAATCCTGGATTACCGCCACTGATTAATTCTGATGTAATCGGATGCTGGATCATTGATCGCACACTTTTTCGGAACCGGATCGAATACTCGATCATGCTGCTGCATGACTTATCAAAAAAACAGATACACGTAATACCGATTGCATGAATTTTCGCATGCACATAAAGTCAATGGCTAACGTATATGTGCATAGTGAATGTGAAGTCTTCTAACCCAAATGATGTGATTGTAATGGTATAATGAGTTATATACAATGTATACTGTGACTTATGTAACGTATCTGCATTTCTCCTTATCAAAAACCAGCAGTCTCTTATCCAAAACAGGATTCGATACTCGTTATTCAATGTGTGGATTAACGAGAAATGTCACGTTAATGCTTTTCGTTTTTCTTCCGAAGGTTTCACATTTTCATTCGACCGACATTCGTTAAAGAATAGATGAATATGGTAAAGTTAAGAAATTGTATCCTACCACTTTAGCAACTTGAAAGGCAGTAATCTCACTCTCACCACACTTAAAGTTAGTGTCCCACTTCTTTCGAACTATAACGTACTATATACAGTAAGTATTGATTATTCTTTTATCATCATCCTAACTGCCTGCGATAACAGACTGGTATATGTAAACGCTATTGATAAAGTCCACAAAATAATGCATCTCGGCATGTTGGATTATTGTATGTATTGTACTTATGTCATATGAATTTTTTATGACCCCTTAATTCGTAGAATAGTTCTGTTAAGCAACGAGATACCCTCAACTGGAGACAGAATCGTGTGAATTATTGCAATAGAGTCTCCTCATAATTTGTTTATATTCATGTCAGCAAATCATTTTTCTCTTTTATCTTTTCTATTGAAATCCAACATTGCGTTCATTCAACATCCAATAAACCATTGTTCTGTTGCAAATTTACGTTCTGAATCAGGTTTTTGTTGGTGCCACCTACTCCGGTAGATCATTAACCTGAAACTATGGAGCAATTTCTACCAACGTGTCAACAGGTTGAATTGAACATGTTCCATCATTAAAGTCACCGAAATGCGTCCAAACTACATGTAATGTAAATCGTGTGCTGCAATCCTTCCCAGTTAGTTCGATGCCGGTTTTTGCTGGTTGTCACCATGTTCGTAGTTAATCACTTTCCATGGTTTATATGTTAATCGTCCGCTCAAAAGGGTCAGGTTACATTAAGCTGTTCCGTTAGGGAACGACAATGGGTCATTATGATATTTCTAGTTTGATACTGTTTTTAAAAATACAATCGAAATATAAAATTCGTAAACAATACTCCACACTCTTGTTGGTTTATCTGATGGATGAAGGTCATGCATATTAACTTGTCCAGAAAAAAGAACACACAAAACCCGCCGTACCGCGATCTACCCATTTGTTTCTGCAATGCTGGCATTAGCTGCCTTCAATCATCCACCCGTATACAACCAATCAAAGATATTCCATTTATAATTGTTTCATAAAATTTATTCCCTGAGGCCTCGGTAATTAACTGTGTTTTGTGTCAAATAGATCCTGTAAGTTCGGCACTATCATACATGTTGCAATCATGAACATTGTAAACAGTTTGATCAATCTCATAAAACCCTAAACAGAATACAAAATTAAGAAATACATGGCAATAGTGATGGACCCAAGAGAACACCAAAGATACCGCAAAGCACCAGGTTACCCTAGGACTTATAAATTTATCAAATCAAGAAGAAGAAACCGATTTCAATAGATATTGGATTGGATTCATGTAAATTCGTATAACGTCCCGATTAAGAATTTTCCACTCATTATGTGAGTGTAGAATCTGATGCTATGGACAACCCTCTGTATAAATTTTAAAACCTGTCATTAACATGCCCCCAGACAGTTTAATAATGTAGACAATGTAAGAATACACCATATTTGATCTGTAAGGTTTTGCGCCATCGGCGATATGCGGGAAACCACAAAGACATATCATCTGCAGGACCGAAGTGGAGCATTCTCTTATCCTCATATTCGATTTTTCCAATGCCGATCTTGGTAATTGGTTTGATTCGTAGTCTTGAATAAGTACTGTACTTAATCGTAATTTTTCTGACTGATGAATTTCAACGACGAATTCTAATGCTTGAACTTCGTATCAGTATAATTTGCGGTAATAGTATGATACACTTTTACCGAGTGTTTGAGAAGGGAAGAAATTCTCCCATTTCGACCATGGTCATTTTCTATTCTCATCGGACAAGCTTCCAATGGTAGTCAACAAATAATAAAATTCCTCCACACTTTTCAAGATATTTGAAAATGTAACATCTCAGCTATCTACATGTTGTAGTGCGTTATGAATTCAATTTAGTTACAGATCGAGTCGAATTAAGTGTCTGTTGTAAAAAACATTGCACAACTGCACACCTCCATCATCCCAATTAGCATAAATCATATTGCTGTCCTTTCTACACAAAGGCATCAAGACTACCAGTAGAAATAACAAATCAGACGATGCAAAATTGATATACGAACCAAAAACAAGACCACAAAAGTGCAAACACGCGTTTTTGCAATTCATATGTGCCTTCTGTCGCCGGTTCATTGATCTTCTCACTTTTTGTTTTCAAAGTTTCGGGTAATCTTCCACCTACCACCGTCGGCGATTCTATCTGATAAGTACAAAATGGGGGGGAAAGTACCACCAACAGTTTGCTATTTTCCCTGGGGGAAGAACAGAACGTTTGGAATATTTTTGTGCAATTGCAAAGACTTACTGTTTTAGCAAAATTGGAAACTGGAGAATTCGTTAGATGAATTTATTTCAGCTATGGTAATAGAAATGCGCCATTGGTGATCGAAAGTTATTAAATACTTATATTTTATTAAAAAATTACTACAACTAAAAATATGATGTAAAATCAATCGCCTAAAATAGTTTTTACGTTAGCAAAAAGATCCGTAATATTTCCATGCTTTCGTCGAGCCCAGTGTCCGATCGCGTTACTCTAAATCTCTACCCCTTTGGACAGATTTAGTCGAAAGTCATTCCTAAAAGCCGTGGCTTTGACGTTCAAAGTGCTCTAACTCGAATTGCGCCTCATTCATACCTATTGAAGGCATTGCACATGAAATCACCAAAGTCATTGAAATCATTAAGATCAGAAATAGCAAGTTTTTGCTACGCGATTTCGCCCGAAAGGATCAATAGGCGGATATCAAGCTCGGCAACAAGTTATGTACAACGCCTATTAGTAAAAAACAACATCGAAAACCAACTTGTTCTACCTCGAGTGTTCTACGTCAACGAGCGGATAACACTCGCTATTCGTCCGTTAGATGGCAATCTCTAGCCTTCGCGACTCAAATCCAGCCAAGAGGGTAACTTAGACGTAAGCGAATCGGACCACTTGGCTCGCGAAACACACGATGCGTAATGATTCTCTTAACTCTAACTCCAGTCTCCATCTGTAACGTAATGAATCTGTAATTTTAATACACAATCAATTTTAATACGCATTATCAAATAGCATTGGGTTGACAATGTATCCTTTTAACTTATTGGCGTCAGTCTCCCTCACGTTTATATTATCTAGTACATAGACGTACCTACATAACTTAGAGAGGAATTCATATTATGCTCGTCAGCTGTTCAACAATTGGTAGAAATGGCTATTCGTTGCTCATATGCTAAAGATGTTCCTACTAGATTTGACAGACGGGTACTTCCGTTTACTTCATTTCGGGACTGAAGGGCTCAAACTTCGGCGGTGTGGTGACCAGGTTCACCAGAGGATGCTTACCTCCTCCATAGGCACCTTGAATCCTACCTATCGCGTTGTTCGTCTGTGTCCCTTCACTAAGTCGAGTTTGTATATGCGTTATAATGTGATTAATTCGATTCCACGTTTGACACATGAGCTTTAATACAGCTCTCGCCCTTTTTCTTGTAAATCTATGTAATTGTACTAGGATGTTAGATATTTCCATATTGGTGAATACATGAAAGAATACCAATGCTTACATTGAACAATTAACAGGTTGAAAATTACATCTACTGAATGCACACGGAACTTATTTAGAATTGGAAAATGTCAACAATTATAGGGAATAATTAGATCAACTATCAAAAGATGCAACTATAGCACAGTTATCTATCGCAGATGCCATAGGACAATTATATAAATGAATTGAATATTCACTCGATATTTTCTCATTATGCCAAGTATAACAATATGGTGTATTTATTCTCTGTTTCCATGATAATTTTGTTCTTGAGTCACGATGAAGAAATTCTTAGTTAATGGAGGAATATCTCTGCACAAGCACTCTTCGGTTGGTAAAAGTTGTACATAAATTGTCATCTCGTACTGTCTAATAGTAGAGCCAGGCTTCCCGAATGCAGCTCACTGTGGGAGGAACGGGATATGTCAGCTCGTATGTATATGCAGATTAATGATATTGGGGTGTCATCTCGGCCCGTCTTTTGGCAACATGTTTATATGTTCGTAGCGATTTTAATTCCTGCATATTGCTTCTAAGCGACCCTATGAGAGAGGTATGAGGATAAAACGTGGCAGAAACTACTATCAGTAGAAGATATCGCAGCTGCGCGAGACGAAAATATACACCTAGTGAGCGAGTACGTTGTACTGGAGCCTCTTAGACCAATGTAGATATAACCAGTCGCATGTACCGGTAAACAGAAGCTGGTGATGTAGAATCCCTCATCCGTGTATACAGGCATAGGGAGATGTAATGTAAGAAATAAGCTGGCTGGACCGGGACTCGAAACCCGGGACCTCCTAGCAATTACTCAGTCAGACCGTTGCCTAACTCCCACTGGCTTTCCAGGTGGTTAGGTACATATACTATGTCTATATATGCCCACACCGAGAGCTATTCCGATCCGCTCCTTTGGGAAAAAGATACTTCGCTGGGCCCCGAACGACCAACTACCCCCTGGCAGGAACATGAAATTCACATAATCTTGCATAAACAAGGGGCTGTCAACGTCTGTTGAACCGTTAAATGTAACACGGATACGCGGAGAGAATGTAGAATTATAAGTGGCTGGACCCGGGAATCGTTAACCCGGCGACCCCTGCTGCATACTAGTCAGCTGTGCTCTCTAATTAACCACTGTCTTCGATGCTATTTCCAGGCCGATCTATCCACCGGTCCATATACTCCGGTAACTACTTACACTGATTGTGGTATTTTATCTCGCTAGGCAGAACATAATATCTTTTATTTCTGGTAAAAGTAAGCCATTAATGGTCATGTGAAGTAATTTTATCTTTGGGAATTCACTGTTTCAAAATGCACAGTTTCCTTCAATGATTTAATCGTAAAATCATCTATGTGTCTGAATGTTCAAAATTCTCTTTGTTTTGACTGTTAATGGATTCGTTGATCATTGTAATTTTTTGGTCGTTGATTTATAGGTGTAAAAAACAGCGTCGTGGATTTTTATTATTTGTTGTTGTTTAGCTTCCACCTGCTACGCGGTAAAGGTTCAAGTGGAGCCTTTTTCTGAAATCGCTCTGTTTTGTCCGGTCGTTCTGTCTGTCTGTCTCGTCTGTTCCGTTAACTTTTCTACATTTTCGAAACTTCTTCTCAAAGAACCACTGGGCCAATATTAACCAAACCTTGGTACAAAGATCATGAACCTTGGGTTTGAAGGGATTCATACGTTTGTTCAATCATGAAAGACTGGACCCCTCTCTCCCCCTCCTCGCTTCAATAGGGGAGATCAATCATACGGAAAATGCAAAAATAGGGTGGGGGGTTTTGGTTTTCCCCCATAAGCTTAAAAGATAAAAATAATCTTCTTTCTTCAAGAACCACTTCGGGTCCAGAAAAAAGCTGAAATTCATGGTGAAAGTCTTTCCATGATATAGGTGGAGATTCTATTGTTTTGTTTTCAAATCATGGACCGCTCTGGGGTACGATATGGGGCCCCAATAGGTTAGATCAAATTTTTATCACATGATTATATAGGGAAAAATTTCTTTCAAAATTCTTTCTTCTGAAAAAGAACCACTCGGGCGCCCAGAAAGCTCTGAATATTTATATGATAAAGCTTCCGGATATTAGTAGAAGATTCTCAAAGTTATTCAAATAAATGACTCCCCGGGGGTAGTCGTATGAGGCCCCAATTAGGGGAATCAAAGTTCTTACACATGATACCTATATAGGGAAAATCGTTTAAAAATCTTCTCTCTAAAATCGTAACCCTGGGCCAGCTAAAGCTGGAATTCAATATGACAAGCTTCTCTGGTATATTAAGTGGAAGACTTTAAGTTTCTTCAAATCCATGGCCCCCGGGGGCTTACCGTATTGGGTGCCGCGTCCCGAGCTAAGGGGATCAAAAGTTTTAACATATAAATACTGATAAGGAAAATATTTTAAAATCTCTCTTACAAAAACCAGCTCTGGTGCCAGTAAGAGCTGGAATTTAATAATGCAGCTTTCCTGATATAGTAGATTTAACATTTGTTCAAAATCAATGCCCCTCGGGGGTACGATGGAGGCCCCCCCAATAGGGGATTCAAAAGTTTTACATATAAGTTTATATAGGAAAATCTTTTAAAAATCTTCTTCCAAAAAGAACCAACCTGGGTCCAGATGAAAAGCTTCCTGATACTAGTAGAGATTCAAGTTTGTTCAAATCATGAACCCCCCAGGGGTAATTGCGTCCACAATTAAGGATCAAATATTTTACATGCAAATTCTTTCTACTGGACACTATTCTTTTAGTAACCCAGACGTAGTGGATGTTTGATCTGAAAAGCTTCCTAATATGGAAATGATTGATTTAAAATCCCCCCCCCCCCTAGTCCAAAGGTTGGGTTGGGAGCCACAATAGAGGATTTAAAGTTGCTAGCTTAAACTTTCCGCTCTTTCTTAGTGAAGAGCTGCTCAAGATACGTTGAGCGCATGGGCCTCTTGTTATTTATCCAACGAAAATTTCTGATTTTACAGAACTGAATTTACCTTCATTGTTTTCAGGACACTGTGCAGAATATAGTCCAGAAGGTGGAAGGATACAGGAGTATTACACGCCGTCTTGTTCGTCTTGTGCCGCAGACTATTTGTCAACAGAGGCTTATCAGTGTATGTCACTGGATAATACAAATATAATATTTATCACGTTATAAATTAGACTGAAAATTGGAATAGAATCTGAGTTACCTTTTCTATGATTCATTGATCATATCAAATGTAGGTGAGGTTGTTCTAGAACTATGACTCACAAGGTTTAATGTTATATTAGCTCTAAACATGAACATTTTAAAGCCAGTATAATATCGGTACTTCGTATATTTACGATAAAAACATATATATACTGGTGTGTCCAGGGGTCCGTGATTGCCCAACTCTTGTTTTTGTATTATATTTAGGACTTGCGAGATTGATCACTGTTCGTTATCTTTGCCTTTACATACTTTCGATTTCATCTCCCCCCTCCCTTTTTAAAAAAAGTTTGCAAGCTCAATCGGCCCACAAACTAACGTCATCATTGTGCAAAAGTGGTTATACAAATGAAGAAATTGTTAATATTAAAATCATTGTCAGTTTTAAAATGAAATGGAAAGTATAGGAAATATGATGACCTCGTTTTTAGCTCATCTGAGCCGAAGGCTTTTCTGATCAAAATTTGAATTTGTCTGTTGTTGTCGTCGTGTTGTTGTCGTCGTTGTCGTAAACTTTTCACTTTTCACAACTTCTTCTCTAGAACCACTGGCAAATTTACAACCAACTTGGTGCAAATCATCGTTAGGTGAAGGGATTCAACGTTTGTTTCATATGAGGACCGGACGTTCAAAGAGGAGATAATCACGAAATGCAAAATAGGGGTGGTGTGGATATATAATAAAAAATTTCTTCAAGAACCACTGGGCCAGAAATGCTGACAATTCCAATGAAGCTTCTGATATAGTGTGATTCAAATTTGTTCAAATCATGAACCCCGGGGGTAGATGGGGCCCCCAATAGGGGATCAAATTTACATATGACTACTATAGGGGAAATCTTTAAAAAATCTTCTTTCTTCAAAGAACACTGGCCCAGAATGCTTGATTAATATGAAAGCTTTCATGATATTGTGGAGATTCAAGTCTTGTTCAAATATGAACCACCGAGGGTACGCTGAAGCACAATAGGGGATCCAAAGTTTTACATATGATTATTAGGGGAAAATCTTTTTAATTTCTCAAGATATGCACTTCGCGTTTGCCAAAAAGCTGAAATTTATGAAAGCTTCTCGATTAAGTAGAGATTCAAACTTGTTCAAATCATGACCCTTGGGTACGATGGGGCCCAATAGGGGATAAAGTTTTAGCATATGTATGATTATATTGGAATCTTTGAAAAATCTTCTTACTCCAAGAACGCTGGGCCAAAAAAAAAATAAATTTATAAGATGCTTTCTGATATAGTGGAGATTCAGTTTGTTTCAAATCATGACCCCGGGGGGTAAATGGGGCCCTAATTTGGGGATCAGTTTTACATATGATTATATAGGGATTTTTTAAAAAATCATCTCAAGAACCATGGGCCATAAAAACTTCTGATAATAGTTGGAAGATAAAAATTTTGTTCAAATATGACCTTCAGGGGTATGTGGGGCCAAAAATAAGGGATAATATTTTACATGCAAATATATAGGGAAATTCTTTAACATCTTCCTTCATTGAACCAGCGAGTAGATTTTACCTGAAGCTTTCTGATATGGAGTAGGATTTAAGATTGTTTAAATAATGCCTCCCCCATCTGAGGGTGGTGCGGGTCCACAATAGGGATTAAAGTTGTACTACTGCTGATCTTATTAGTGACAGTAGTGCTCAGGTGAGCGATGTGGCCATGGCCTCTTGTTCTTTTTTTTTTTTTTTTTGTTTTTTTTTTTTTTTTTTTTTGTTATTTTTTTTTTTGTTTTTTTTTTTTGTGTTTTTTTTTTTTTTGTCTCAAGCTCGGTCCGTCTATGCGCAAAATACTTAGGTCGTCAAAGACTATATAACCTATAAATATAAAATATGTATTGATGTCTTCTAAAATTTTGCTGTAAAAATGTGTTATAATAGTTTTATATGTATCTTCAACCATCATCATTAATAGAATTACTACTTAACTAAAATTTTATCAAATCTATCGAATATATAGCATTACAATCTCTTTTATATTTCATGTTTGTTGCAAACTAGTTAGATCCGGTTTGTTGTGTCACCTGTCCGCGTGATTATTACCAACTATGTAGCGATTCCAAGGTCAGATGTTGAATTGAACTAACGAAATGGTAAACAATATGCTGTTTCAGTACTTAAATCTAGTTTATAGGTTTATGAAATATATACATGTAATAATCGTCTTTCTTTTTGGTTGTCGGGTGATGAAGCAGCAATCATTGCAGAAAAGAAATCCATAAGCGCGCCGCTAACGCTTAATATAATTTTTTCTGCAATGCTAGCTGCTTCATACCACCGATAAACCATCAATACAGCATTTTATTGTTTGAATATAGACATCAATTGTACGAGAAAATAATAATGTAATTTTGTTTTCTTCAGATATTATCAATAACAAAAGTTAAGAAAAACCTTTTTTCATCGAAATAATAAATCCCAATTTTACAATGAAAGCTAATAATTCTTTAAGGTAACACGATACTACTTTCCTAATTTGTATTTTAGATGAAGAGTGTTACACGGCTGTATATTCCCTCATCAACAGGTAATTATACACTCAAGGATGTTCTCATCGGCAAATTTGTTTTAAAAGATGATAGTGATGCTCTTATATTATTTCACACCCCCCCCCCCCCACACACACACGTATATATACAATGTATTTGTTTTTATACAGATTGACAACAGAACGTTACCCGAATACTATAAGTGGTACACAGATGACGTCACCTACTTCTCAGATCTGGATACATGTATATACCCTCAGCTTACTGATCAGCGAGATGGTTTAGAAACTAGCCAACAAATATGTTAACCGATCGATGGATCTATCCATTTGATATCCATCCATTCTTTGTAATTCATCCCAAAGAGCACCGATAACTTGCTACTTTCAAGACATCTGAAGATTAAGAATTCTCGTAATTTGTATATTTGTCTTAGTTCAATCATGATTTAACAAACTGAGAAACCTATGCTGAAGACATGTACCGGTATATCAAATGTAAAGTTAAGTCTACTTGTTTTGGATAGTTGAATGTCATATATATGTGCCAGTTACTATTGTGTCAATGCAGGTTTTAGATATATGTCAAATATATTGTCTATGTTGACTAAGCCTTTTAATGTATGCATGGCCCACCGATATGTGGGTATGTCCAGATGCTTGCAATACAAGGCCCCACTATGATAAAATAGCAGTTAGTAGAACCAATCAACAATGTTTTGCGATGCTTGTACATACATGTACCAGGAATTTCCTATACTCTCATTGGTGAATGTAGTGATTCTTTAATATTGATTTAAACATATAATACACGTAGGCAGCAGACAGGACCTATATATAAGTCTCCAAGAGTAAAGATAAATGTTTTACTATCAAAGTTTTCAAAAGGCATACATTTATTTCAATCGTAAATGGTGTTTATTTTTTGAGATACGAAGATAAATTATAGGTGTCAAAAATATCTCGAAAGTTATTAAAAGTATAAATAGGAAGGGACCTGCTGGATTTTTGTTATAGTTTATTTACATGAGAATGTAATATTGTGAGTGAACTACATGTATATGGTAATGGTGCTTTGATAATAATTTTCATGTACAAGGCACATATAATGAAAAAAGTCTTTCTCTAAACAAATTACTCATGAGGTGTATCACGTCGCCATCTTGCTTTTTTAAAAATGTACTTTACCATCTGCATCCCTTGCAATTTTCAGAAAAAAGATTTTATATAATAATCAGATACCTGTACCATCTAACAGCATCTCAATCAAGATATCTTCTCTCGCATTGTCTTGGTGAACTGGAAATAAAGCCCCTCTATCGGCTGTAATCATCTGTCCAATATCGTATAGTGCTTCTCGATAAAGCTAGGCAGAATAATTTACAGACACCCTTTTTTATTCGTCGATAGAATTAGAAGCAGTAACTTTAGAATGGATCGAGGAAATGGATCTTGAACAATTATAACTTTACTTAATGATGCATTAAGTGTATTTTAATATTGAGTTGAAAGCAATTATCATATGCATTCATGAAATAAAAAAGTTCATAATGAAATTGACTCCCACACACATGAACATGCTGTCAAACATTCACAGTGACATTTACACATCCAAATGTCCTGTCCTGCTTATTTGTTAATTTTCAGTCTGGTAACGATGGGTGAAAAAACAAAGATTTGGAGTGAAAACAAAATGGATCACGAGCAATCCCAATGTTGTTTTGCGATAGATTTACTAAACTTCCTCGTGCCACCATATCCTAAAATCAACCAATTGTAATTTGGAGGACTGCATACTACTGTATTCTCTGTCACCACCCTTTTCTCCGCAAAATGGACAGAGGGTACTTAATTAACAAAGGGTTCTCATTTGCACAGTGTTTTTTACTTCCGGCCTCTCTTTACCAATTTTAGCACACAATATTTGACGGTTGATTATGACCGATAGATGGACCTTATTTCCAGTTCAGCATATTTTTTAAATACCCTGCTGACATATTTTGTTATGTATACATGTACACATATTAGCCAGTGTGTCGATTTTTTATCCAGTTGTTGTATGACACATTGTTTACATGTTTTGACTTCGATTTACTAATACCGTAGTTTCTTACTGATTTTGTGACACAGTTTTGCCTATTCTATAGCTTACGAAGAATCTCATTGCTGTGATCTCTATGAATATTTTAGATGTATGAAGCATTGATGATGTGCTTTATAATAAATTGCTGTGATGATAATGAACATAATTCTTTTTTTTTTTTTACAATAGCAAACACTACCTCATAATTATATATTTGTACTCGCCATTTACTAGACGCCCATCCGCGTGAAGCGTACAATAATATCAACTAACTAAACTATCCTGGTGAATGTAAGTCAGGAGTATTAAAGATTTTATTCTTTGGCTGGCTCAAATATTAAACATAGACCGAGACTCTGATCTCGATTTCTCAAAAAGAACTTAAGTAGAAACTTAGACGTAAGTCTGAGATTTTGCTCGTTAGAACCTTTTTCATATCCAAATGTTCTTTTTCTAGTCATTTTGAGTATATTGTAATGAATACGCTACAAAGCCTATAAAGCAATACACGCTGTAGCTAAAGCCAGTGAAATTTTAACTTGACGTAACAAGGACATCTTATGTAGTTGTGCATATTACCAGGAAATTTGATCCTCTAATTTTTTGTGGGAGTTAATCCATTTGAACTTAGAAAGTTGCCTTAAATCCTCAATGAATAATCTTGTCAGCCGACATCTTTGAAACTACAGATCTGATTGTAGGAAACTTGTATAGTAGCAAGACTCAAATGCAGTTGTGCATATTACCAGGGAATTTTTATCCCCTAATTTTTGTGGGAGTTAATCCCGTTCGAACTTCGAATATTTACCAAAAATCCTAAACACAAAATCCTTTGAAACTATTCAACTGAGAGCACGGGGAAAGACATGTTTTTGCCTCCAAAAACAAACTTTAATTCAACATTCTTTTTGGAGATTTTGTCGATCTGTAAACGCTGGACATTTTACTCACAAAACTGAACACTTTAATCTATTGTAAAGTTTGTGGGTAAAATTTCAGTTTAAACATCGATAAATTCTTTAAAAAGAAATGTTTGATGCTTATAATTCCAATTAATTTACAGTATTGTTAACAATTTAAAAATTGAAGTTTCCATACATTATAATAATATCGTGTATTTGGATTTATTCATGTGTACATTCTTGTTAACTTTATAATTTTGTCCAATCAAAACAATTGTAATGAATGTGATTTAACTTAAACAAAATAATCATTAATGTTTTAGTTATAACAAAAAACAAAGACTTTTGTCAAGGAAAATTATGCATAAAACCTTCTTCATGATTCGTAGTCTTTTAGCAATACTAGGCCGTTTTGTATTAATCTGATGCATACCCAGATTCTGTTAGAACTCTTATGTTTACGCTCAAAATAGTATCCCCAGGCTCATTACAAGTAGCTAAATCATCAAAGTCTTTTTTGGATGATTTTGATACAATTTTAATAATTCTCTTTGCATTTTTACGAGGTGACACCTTGTTATGTCAGCGTCCAGCAAAAATGGCGCATAGCCGAGTTCCAACGATTTTCATTTTATCAATTTTTAGCCTGGCTTTGTAAAAGCCATATGCTCTAGGCATCGTGATCGCTTGATTTACAAAGTAAACAAAAAACCGAACAGTATCCAAGAAGAAACCTCCACAATACTAAATAGTTTTTTTCTGATATGAATCAATATAATTTTTCATTTTGAGAGCTAAAATAAACACAAACAACAACATTTTAAATAGATTCCAATTACTTGCGCATGATCTAATCACACAGATTGTCATTGAGGTTTTTATTTTTTGCACACGTGCTATGCGCATAAATGTCGTTGAACTACTTTTCAAAGCGCGGGAAAGGAGACAAAAATCAAAGTACTGAAAGTATCGAAAAGCGCTAAACTTCGTTTTTATCTATTATGTAAATGCCAAGGAACAACACGATAAAAATGTACATGCAACTCTATTTCTGTAAGAATGTAACATATATGGAAGGGGAAAATGTCCTGAAACTCTTCACCACGTTGAAATTATAAACTTTGTATGCTGTTGATAAAAGGACACTTGGAGTATTCGCTTTTTGGTTGTTGATATCTATATAGTTTGAATTCAGGATAGAAAGGCGAAACAGTGAGCGATTCATCGTAAATCAGAATACAAAACAAAAGTTGGGGAAACACGGACCCCTGGATATACCAGGTGGGATAAGGTGCGTAAGAGAAGTAAGCATCCCCTGTCGACCTGTACATCTGCCTTGATGCCATTGTCTTCATCAGGTAAATGAATCCGTAGACAAAAGCAGTGTATAAAGAATGGCTTAAATAATTGCTGTGAAACATGCAAGTACGCTGTCTCGAAAAACAAGCTCTTGCGTATCAAATTAGTTGCGTATCGAATAAGTTTGAAAGAAATAAACACCATATGTTAGGTGATGATGGAATGTTGCTACATAAATATGGGAAAGTTTGACGATGGAATATGCGGAAATCGCCCTGTTTGTCATACAGTTTGAGCTGTTATCTTGCCGCAGAGTACGGAGCAGATGTATCAAAGCATCAATAACATTAAAAATTATATCAAAATGTTCTACCAAACAAAACTTTATAGACCTATATTGGAGTTAGTGGTCATTTTCACAAAAAATATTAGTAAACATGAATGAAATGGTGTCTATAATGGAAAGAACGATCGATGCATATTTGCAATAGAAACACATAGGTCTAAATCCAATTGATATGGCTATACTCATACAGTACAATTATTGTTGTGAACGTCGCATGTGACAAGTATACGATAAGTTTTATACGGTTCTTGGAAAGTCCCGGAGTGATTTTCGTAAAGTGCTTCTGAATGGTCGATTAATTATTGGTAGGCGTTTCGAAGCCCGTGCTTAGCTGTCGATTTTGAACGAGTACATATCTGTGCTAAAAATAGTTCACGGGCACAAAGCCGAGATCTATTTGTTTATTTAGACACAATTTGCATACTTTGCGCAATTTTATTTTAATGCAATATTGCTGTATAGATGCAATATTTGTGAGGAGTAAAGATCTATTAATTTTCATTAAATCAGAGTAGATGTGAAGATCAGCAAGAAAATGTCGACTCGCAATTGAAAAACTTTGCTTTGGACCTCCGGGGATCTTTGCACCTGCATATGGTGTTGTATGTCCCTCAACTTATTCGATACGCAAGACCTTGTTCTGCGTATGATCAGTTTTTGAATCGAGGCAAGCTATTTACAGACAAGTTGTTGTAGCAGGGGTTTCAACAGTCACGTTTAAAGGCAGCATTTCGTAAATTCTATGGTCGTTATAATAATTTAGTTACACATATGACCTATCATTGAGTCAAATGCTGTCTGATGTGTCTCATACCATGTTTAAGCCGTTTTTCACACCACTGATTTGACTACGGACTGTTCGCTTTACCTGATCAAGACTATGGGCTCACGGCGGGTGTGTACCGGTCACAGGGATGCTTATCCTCCTAGGCAACTGATCACACCTCTGGTGTGTCCAGGGGTCCGTGAT
>CAJDSM010021819.1:1587-28612 GCA_903981925.1 Ostrea lurida
AGAACAACAAGCTGCGGGATTGCTCGATGAAGACTCTGTGGACTTTATTATGACTTGTTGTACTCTGTGTGACTTATTTGATGAACTTTGTACCTGTGACTGATTTGATAACTTTGTACTCTCTGTGGACTTATTTATACTTTGTACTGCTGTGACTTATTTGATGACTTTGTACTCTGTGTGCACTTATTGAGACTTGTACTCTGTGACTTATTTGATGACTTGTACTCTCTGTCGACTTATTGAATGACTTTTGTACCATCTGTTGACTTATGATGACTTTGTACTTCTGTGTTGACTTATTATGATGACTTTGGTACTCTGTGACTTATTTGAATGGACTTTGTACTCATCTGTGACTTTGATGACTTTGTTACTCTCTGTGACTTATTGAGACTTTGTACTCTGTGACTTATTGATGACTTTGTACTCTGTGACTTATTGATGACTTTGTACTTCTGTGACTTAATTGATGACTTTTGTACCCTCGTCGGAACTTATTGATGACTTTGGTACTCTGTGACTTATTTGATGCTTTGTACTCTTGCTGACTTATATGATGACTTTGTACTCTGTGGACTTATGATGACTTTGCCTACTTCTGGACTATATTTGATGACTTTGTACTCCTTCTGTGACTTATTGATGACTTTGTACCTCTCGGTCTGTATTTCCTTTGACAGCTGTAACATGTCCTCCTCCGTCTTCCTCCGGGCCGCCTCCAGATCCTCTTGTTGTTGTCTGGATCTACTACACTCCTCCTCCATGCTTTCTCTCAGGTCCTCAACCTTACTACTGTAACTCTCGATGGCCTCTTCAAACCTTTTCTTGAGTTTCTACAATATATACACATCATTCTGATAATTTCGCACAGAGAGTGCATTCCAGCATCATTAACTGGAACAGTTTGGTTTTGGCGCCAACTAAAATCAAACAAGTGTTTAATTTTGTTCAACAAATCAAATCATTGCATACCCCCCCGCCCTTCGGGCATATCATTATAAATGGATACAGCTTTTTATCACACCTCAATGTCATAATTCTATACAATACATAATCTGATTGGCATTGTACAGCCACAGGCAATGGAGAATAAAAGTTTATATTCTATCCCCTTGAAAGTGAGGTGCATTTTCCATAAACTCTTCATGAAGGTAAACATAATTTATCATGATTCACAATATGTCTTGATTTATTTCACGAAAGTGAACCTTCATCATTCATAAGACACAAAAGAATTTGTTTTGGGTGATTACATAGATCATGCAAGTAATCAGCATTAAAGAAGAAAGGAAACATTAGCACATTATCATTGTCTGTACATTCTAATACGTTGAAAGCACGGTGCTACTGTTAGAGCAATCTCAGTTACATAAAATGAGCCGATTCCTTTCCATGCACTTCTGTCAAGTCTATATAACAAACAATTTGTTGCATGGATGTACATGAAATATAAAGATCCAGTCATCCAAGGTAAACATTATTTCTTGGAAGAATAGATCTTCGTAGATTACTCGCTATCATGTTTTAAATGTATGATATTCCCCTCATTATCATGCAGTAAATGTGTGTAATACATTCTTGAAATACACGAATAAGCAAACTCATGAAATTTTTTATACCATAAAGTACTAATATGGAATACCTGTACGTTTTTCTTTGATGTGCCTAACTTCTCACTAGATGGAGCTGCTCTCTCGGATTTGTCTGTCTCTGTCTTCGTCAACTCTGTTTTCTTAGGACTGCCACAAACTATTTTGTTTTCTGCAGCAAGTCAATTAATATCCGAGTACATTTTTGTGACAATATCTAATAATCATTTCTACATGTCGCATGCTGTACCCAAATTTGCAACACCAAACATATTCTTCTAAGGATATGCTTACCTAGGTTAACAACCTTCTTTTCCAAAGAAACTACGAGAGATTCAAATATAACAAAATCCGAAAGCTGAGTTTTCATCAAGGCATCGAGTTCTTGCCGAAGCCGTTGAATTTCTTTATCTTTGACATCCAGCTGGTGCTTCAGACCAGACAACTCAGCTACTAAGGTCTCAGTCTTCTTCCCTGAATTCTCTGCTGCTGTGATCTGCAATGAAATCAAACACAAAATACTGTAGATTTCTTATTTTACGCGAGTACTTAATATAGCGAAATGGCTCATGCACGTCAAATAGCGAGAACATAAATTCGCGATTGCTCTCTTGATTAAAAGTTTTTACATGTATTTTAGCATTGTAAAAATAAAAGCTACTAATTATATTTCGCGACTGATGCTTCTCGCGAAATTACGCTAAAATAAATTTCTCGAGTATAATTAGGAATTTACAGTATCTGAAATTATTATACAACATATCCACCGTCGTTGAAACTTCAATCTAAACCATTCAGAGAGAAAGTTAAACACAAGGACAATACATGTACATATCAATGATGCAGACAGAAAACTGAATTTTTCTGACAGACCTTCATGTATATGTAGCACAGTCGCCATTTTGCTTCTCATCGTCTAAATAAATATAGACGACAGTCACATGACGCGTATTAATCAATGAGAGCAACATTCTAGTCCAAGGCAAAACCATTCTGTTTTTGGTTAGTCAAAATTAAATCTCGCCAAAAGTGATCCTAGACTTAACATTAGTACCTATGAATATTCTGACTGACTGATGACGGTAAAACACAGTTATGGGCCAGCAAAACACAATTTTTTTTTTACTATATCCGGTAAAAGATTTTTGATTTTCCTCTCACAGAGTAATAAATATAAATCATATACGGTACCAATTTTTATGCACCAGATGCGCATTTCGACAAATTATGTCTCTTCAGTGATGCTCAAACCGAAATGTTGGAAATCCGAAACATGAAAGTAAAACTTGATAAACGTGATCAATGTAGTGCCAAAGGATTGGGGCCAAAAATGTCACAATACTGTAAATGTAAATTCGTTATATTAAAGCATGTTTAACTACTGTGGAATCATTTTAATTCGTGGGGGCCAATGTTCGTGGGTAACCAAAATTCTGTTGGTTCGTGTGGACGCAATTTCGTGGGTAGTTGATAAATAATGTGAATGATATAATATTCATAAAGATTAAAATAAAACAAGTTCGTGGGGACGTGTGAATTCGTGGGTAAGGGTGACCTACGAAATCCATGAACAATGATGATTCCACAGTATACAAGTTTAAAAAAAAATAAAGTTCTGTTGTCAAAGATCTAAAGCAGCTTCAGACCATAAATGTGTTTGTCTTAAATCATCCTATTTACAATTGCAATAGAGACTTCAAAACCTTTTTACATTATGATACCCTTAATACATAAATAGTATCAATGAAAAACTGTAAGGTAAGATGTTGTGATTTTCAATACAATAGATTTTGAATAATTTTTTAAGTTGTAATGAAAATAAATCACAAAAGTAAATCTGTCAATCTGAATTCAATCACAGTCATCTTTATGCTTCCAAAAAAAAAAAAAAAAAAAAAAAGCTTGACGGAATTCTGATCAAACAAATTTACAAATAAAATAAAATCCTTGAGGAGCACGAAATGAAACTGCACATCTTTTTCTACCTTATTCTTTAGAAGATCATTGCTTTTGTTGGCGTCTTTAATGGATTTCTCCAGTGTGGCTACTTTGGCCATGAGGCAGCTACGGTCAGTCTGAGCATTGGCTAATCGGCCCTCCAGTTTCGTTAATTCCTCATCTCGTTGACATAACAACTTGTCCTGGTTTGTTCTCTCTTGTAAGAGAAGGCGAATCTATAGAACAATAACTGCATTAGTAACCTAAAATTATCAGGATTTATAACATTGTATCAAAGAACCATGGTGTGATTAAAACTCCATGTGCAGTGTACAGAAAGCCAGACTGTTCTATTTTACCCTTTAGCAGACATTTTCTCTCATTTTTAGCTATGTAATATACATACAAGTAGGTTCTGAATAAATGATAAATGATCCTGTCAAGATATTTTAAAAAAAAATCATACAGACATCTAAAGGGAAGCAATGGCAATAATGCATTGATTATCTTTGAAATTGATTACATGTATTACACTGTTCTACTGTTATTACATTTAATTATTTCCCCCACCTCTCTCTCCAGTTCCTTTATCTTGACGGTTTCAGCTGTTGGAGTTTGTTCCGTTTTCTTTGGTTTAGGTTTTAGGGTACTGCAGTCAACCTAAGGTAACAAAATAAATATCTCCAGCCCTTCGTCAAGTTTTCTAATAGTTTATAATTTATTTGTAACACGCAATTTGATTTGTTCATTTGACTTTACACCAACATTCTTTATATGAAATTATATCGTAAAATTGCCCATAAGTTCTGTTATAATATGACATTCTAGGAATGACATCACAATATGTTTGACTCTTCAGTTTTCATTTTGTTGCAATGGCAATATCGATATGCGTCATTTAAAATTAATATTTACTTTAGAATTATTCATCAAATATTAAACACAGTTTACTAAATTAAATTACAAGAACTGAAAATCATTTCTACTCATAATCATTTTATGTGAAATAAAGCAAGTTAGGACAGTTTACGCAAAATTTATAAACCACTTAGTGTTTACACTGCGTAAACTGCCCCAACTTATTTTAGATCTTTAAAACGAGTAAAAAGTGCTTTCATTCCTTAAACAAGGATTCTGTCTGAGCTTACTGCGCACTGAGGATACCCCACGCTCTTACAGTACATGTAATATAGCTGCTACCTAGAGAATTTGTTCATCTTTTGTGAGATATATGTCCAACGACACGATGTTAGCTGTAGCATACGATATCGACGATCGTCAAACGCACAACATCGATATCGTTAACGGGGAGATCGTAAAAATTAACCTTCTGTGTGTATGATATATCAAGACTAGATATGCTTAGTGACGATGTCGTGTTGGATAGTCGATTCAGATGATCGTGTTATTTCAAATCGAGTGCTTTCTTATGGATTTTTGATGGCTACTAACCTGCTGCCGATATTCGTTCGATATTCGAATCAAGAACCATATTTCTATGTATCCCAACTTGGCTACATCTTCTGTTCTGAATCTGCACGTATATCTGGCTCGATATCCGGTCGAATATTGATTCACTATGCGTTTGCTTATGTTTGTTTTGGAATGACAATCGTTAAATTGCTATCATATCGTCACATATCTTGTGGATATCGAATCATGATCGTGTGGTTCGACATCTCACCTATTTCTATGCGATATCGTTCGATATCGCACAATATCCGTAGTCGATATCGATCGAACTCGATTCGTGAATTTTATGGTAGTATGGACTCAACTTGCTATCGATATCGCTGATCAATCGACGATTATCGTGATCGCATTCGAATTGATCGTTATGTGCTTATGTAGTTACAAAGAATCTACACTTGCTATCTGATTTTGCGACTATCGACGACTATCAGAATCCATGACTGTTATGGTCTGTTTGAAGAGACAACCCTTCTCACAGTATATCGATATCGAATGTGTTTCCCGTTGGTTTTCTGAAAAGCTACAACTGCTTTATCGATAACACCGAATATTGTTTGATTACCAGAATCTTGTGAATATAGTAATACTATATTATAGACGAGAAACAGAAAGCTGCGTATAAATGTATACATACAAAAACTACTTAATGCGGTTAAAAAGTCCTTGTTGTGAATTCTTCGAATCGGCGTGAATTTCGAGGACTGCTCTTTCGTCAGCATAACTAGAACTAAATTATAGGGTTGCCCCTTAATCGTTTCCGCATATGATAGAACATGAGTTTGCCATTAACATCCGCCATAGAATAGAAAACGATCACAATTCGAAATATCAGATCACGATACTCGTCGATACTCAGCGCGCAGATATAGCCATCTAAACCGCCATAACGAAGGAAAGAACGATCTTGATTCGCATACGTCGACACGATATCGATACGATATCGATAGCAAGTAGCGTAGCCACCAACACCCACATAATACTAACATATCTACTTTGATGAACCGATATTGTGGTTGTCCCGAAATATTAACCATTTATGATAATACTTACTGTTCGCAAAGAAATCGATTATCCGCCGATCGTCATGCTATGGTCGATATCGATGTTGTAATTGTCTTGGGACATTGTATTATGTTTTTGTAAGGTTGAATGATTATCAATTAACAGAGGTTGACTTATGCGAAGGTTGAATTTAGTAGTGCAGTATGAAACTTCGCTAAAGGAAAAGTTGAGGTGTACCAAATATCACAGTGGCTGTAATGCTCCGTTCAGAAGAAAAGTTGCGGAAGACTGGATTTATGGAAAATATTGATCTTCCACAATACGACAAATATTACAAAGCCAGGGCTCACGCTTGCCGTTACGCATTTTCGCCATTGCGAAGAATCTCAAAAATGGCTACAGTGAATTTGCAATCTGGCCGAAAGTCCAATTTTTCAGTGTATTGAATCAACCAATCGCCTGATATTGCGGAATTTAAAAAAAAAGTTAATGTGACAATCGCCATTTCCAGTTTATTTTCGTATTCTGGTGATTTCCAAGTTTTAAAAAAGCTTTAATTTGATTTGCCACCTCCCTAACTGTCAATCTGGGTGTGCCTACCCCCTAACTGGATATCTGTTGCCAAACTCCTTAACTGGAATCAATCTGATTTGCCATGTGAAACACAGGAGATCTCTGTTATGCAACTTACATTTGGCATGTCATAGTAGACGAGTTTCCAATCTGGCTATGAATTATGTTTGTGGTTAATGAAATGATAGCGACTATATTCAATGACGAAATCACTGGAATAACTAATGACAAACACTATGACATTTTGCAATGGTTATGCCTCTCTCAGATAACGAGCCATGCCTATAACTTTTAGCTCTCAACTTTCCCACAAAATTTTGGTTTTTCAAGAAAAGTTTGCCACAGACTCTTCGATTAACTTGCCTCATTAGTTATCAATTCGCATTGCCAGATTTTCCATTAGCTGGCCAGATTCCGCCATTACGCTTACCATACTCTCCAAATAGCTTGCCTGTTTGCCGAATGATATCTCTATTAGGCTTCGTCATGCCCATTGCTTGCATAAATCTTTCATTTAGCTTGCCAGCTTCTCCATTTAGCCTACATCTCCATTAGCTCGTCATAGTCTCCAATTAGCTTGCACAGCAATTGTTTATTAGCCTTGTTATCGAAATTCTCCACTGGGTTTTTCGAGACTCCAATGATATTGTCATAGTCTCACATGCTCTGCCCAGATTGTCCATTAGCTTCCAGAATTCTCCATTAGTGCATATTATCTCCATTAGCTTGCCAGCTGTCCATTTAGCCTGTTCTAACTCTCCATTCAGCTTTCGGCCTATGCTTTCTCATTAGCTTTGCCAGGACTCTCATTAAGCTTGCAGATTCTTCATAGTTTGCCGACCTGTCCATTTAAACTTGACATTCATTTCATTAGCTTGCCTAGAGTTAGCTTGATCACTTATCAAACATTATCTGGGACAAACCTCGCCATTATCTGCCAGAACCACCCATTAGATCTGTCAGATTCCATAACTTGCCAGGACTCAATTCAAATTTACTTGCCCATAGTGTCCAGTAGCTTGCCAGACTGTCTCATTAGCTTGCCGGACTATGTCCATAGCTGGCCAGACTTTCGCATTAGCTTGTCAACTACTTCTCCATTAGCTTGCCGTACTGTCTCATTGCTTGTTAATATCTTTCTGAGCTATGTTCATACTCATCCATTAGCTTTTGGCCATAAGTTATACATAGATTGTCATTCTTGTCTCATTAGACTGGCCTCAGGACTGTCCGTTTAACTTTCATTACTCCTCCAGTAGCGTGCCGGGTGACGCGTTGGGCTCAGTTGTTAGAGACGTCTCGCTACGTGATCGGGAGGTCGTGCGCGAGCCCGGTGCTCGCGTACTCGCCCGGGGTCAACCATAAGACGTGATAAATGAGAGAGTGATTATGCTCCTCGCCCAATAAGAGCTCTGCAAGTTTTAGTTAAGTGACAGTGATGATCAGGGGTCTATATCGGATAATGACCTTAAAAAATAAAACGGAAAACTGGTCCACGCTGTGGATCGCAGCATGTGTGGCACGCAAAAAAACCCTCAACTGCTAGAAAATCCTAGTGAATGCTAAGCATGTAGGTCTCCTCAATTTGCCAGCCCTCACCGCGCATTGGTGACGTCTCAATATGAGTGAAATCATTCTCGAACGGGACGACAAAACAACATAATGATCAATCAAATCAATCAATCCATTAGCTTGCCATAAGTTCATTAGCGCTGGACCAGATTCTCCATTAGTCATACCTTCTCCTATTAGCTTGCCACGACTACCATTAGATCGCCTACCAGACTCTCTCATTGGCACCTTAGAGGTTCTCCAGTGCTTGCCCATACTCTTCCATTATCCATACTCCCATATCCTCTGTATATAGAATAGTGGCAAAGCTAATGGAGAATCTGACAGATCGTACGTGAGAGAGCTAATGGCTAAGCTAGTGTCCTTGGAGGTAATTTGCACAACTAATGCAGACTGAGGGATGTTCAATGTTGCATATCACTGGCTGATTTGGTAAGCGGTGTAGACGTCGCTCCACTTCATCTCAGACGTGCTAGATCGGCGATAAATCGGGGGAAACAGCTGGCCAAGGCAAGACACGGACATTCTGTTGAACAAAGAAGTCCCTGACTACACGTGCAACTTGTGGTCTTGCTGCAGTGTGATGTGATTTTGCTGTGTCTATGTGAATCCCGGGATGTGAATGGTATCACATGGCGCTGAATAATTTCGTCTCACCGGTGAGATTTCCATTGACAATTATTTGTGGAGGGGTCTTTCCACGTGCTGTTATTCCACCCCCATAATGCGGCCTCCACCGAATTGTTGGTGTTGCACAACACAAGCGTCCTGGTACCGCTCCCCAACGCGACGATACACTCTATGTATAACGGCCGTCACTGCTATCCAAATGAAATCTGGATTCATCATTGAACAGAATATTGGCCCAACCCTGATGTTGATGTTGTCGTATCCTCCACGCGATACGATAACGTTGAAGCAGTATTGGCCGCACCGCTGGACGTCTTAGTCAGGGTTGCGTTAAAAATCGTAGCCGCTAGGCTAGAAATCTAAGTATCTTGAACGCACTGTATGAATTAACGCTTTTTATCCCTACGTTGGGCTAGCCTAGCATGCCGTTCAAGATCGTAGCACTACCGAGCCCTACGTAGCCGTTGCAATATCTTGAACGCGGCTCTGATGTTGTCCTCGCACAGACGATTATGCACAGTGGTCGAAGTCCAGGAATGCTACGAGCAGTCGCTGTCTAGAAACGATTTCACAGGTGCAAAAGTCCAATGTGGCCGCCCTGTCGACGCGACGTCACACGAGGACGCCCAGAACATAGATGATCCCTATCGTGTTACCAGGTTGTTTGAAACGTCTCAATACTATAGTTCCGATGAACTACAAAATTTATAGTCTTGCTACGACATTGTGTGCCATTCCAGCTTGAAGCATCCCAACAGTACGATTACGTTGGTTTTTGCTGAATCGTGGCATGGTTTAATGCATGCAAGTTCAATTGCAAAATAATAAAAGCAATAAGCCTATGGGCCACATCGCTTACCCAATTCACTTCTGCCCTAGTGTTGAGCTGACAATGACAGAAGCCCGACAGAAGGGTAAAAAGTGCTTTCCAAAACAAACAGTGTCCAAACAAACCGTTACACTTCTTACTCTATACAGTATTGGCCAGTGAAACTCGTGCGTACGAACACTTCTATAAAAAACATCTGTTCACTACGAAAGAGTAGGGTACTATCCAATATTGTTCAAAAACGTCACCTTTATTGGTTGTTTAGATTTCTAAATTTTACCATGCAGTTTTTTTTTTTTTCCAAATAGGTTTAAATTAGCTATAATATATTTTTACTTCTAACATCCAGGAACTATCAAAATATGCTACAATGTAACTCTTACAACTGACTTAAGTTAGTAATATTATATGCCATCATATTTCTAGGGGGAGGGGCAAAAAACAAAACAACTCAGGGCACAAAGTAAATTGTTTATGAAATGTCAAAATAAATTATCTATTATCGAGAAACGTAACACATATTCTTAATTTTCAACCACACATAGTTCAAATTGATCTGTAATTCAACTTGGCCGCATATTTCCAGACTGAACAGGACTTTTAAGGTTTTCAGTTTGAAAAAAACATACGCAACGTTCGTTATCTGTATATTTATTAGATCTATTCTTAATATAAAATCATAGTAGAGTAAGCCATGGGGCAAAGAGCCCCCCCCCCCCCCCTGGGAAGTGGAATTTGTATTACTAACATAGTTTGCAGTCACAGGCGAAGCTCGATTTAGTGCAGATTAGAAGGAGCATCCTAAGGCTTCATTAAATATCACGGAAACATTCGAAGACAATTGACACAAAGACCACAATATGTTAAAACAGGAAAAATTATTTGTGGCCTTTTTGCCCCATGGCCGAGGCAATACGCCTAGCAAGTGGGGCAAGTGGCCCACCATAGGCGTCTTCCCCCATGATAATGGGCGATTTTGCCCTTTTTGGTTAAACAACAAAAGCACTGAAACATGTAATGAACACACCGGGTATACGGATCAACTCCGAGGTTGGATCCAATGGACCGCGGAGCAAAACCAAGAGAACACCGTTTTAAGGCATTGATTAGCTGATTGACCATGCATATTCGATTTATGTTACATATATTTCGGAGAGGAGCAATCCTATGTTTTAAGAAACTTGTGCTCAATCCCATTGTAAATATATTTATAATAAAATATGTTCAAACCAAATTCGTGTTTAGCAGTTTGGGAATTAATCTTATTTTTATTAGACTATACATTTTACACTTTTTTCAGAATCATAATTAAAAAAATAAACCAATGCAAACCATTAAATTGATGAAAGATTGAACGACCAAGTAACAAACAATGAAGTGAAGAATTTTCATTAAAATACCCGAATGATCAAGCTTTACAAAAGACAGAAGGAGCATATTAATGACTGCTACCTTGGAAGTCTTTTTTTTTTTGAGGCACGAGAGTAAAATGATAGATATGGATATATCCAACAAATTTATTTGTTAAGAGGTCGAAACCAAAGTCCCCACCGTCGCGTGTACAAAATTTTTGCTAAGTTCATTGAAAGGGGGGGATTGAAAGGGAGGTATTAAAAAAAAATTGAATCCATTCAACCACGGAGCAAAGATCCAGAACCACGGAGCACTTAAGTTCACTGTAAGTGATCCAGAAAATCCGCGGAGCTTTTTTAAAAATGCATGTAGTCTTTTCTTTCAACATTCAAAATACACTAATGTTCTGGAATCTTGACGAAATATGTTTGTCAAAACAATGTATGGTAGAAAAAGGGTATATCTTAGACTCAAAGAATACTATTTAGGTATACAAAAAGGATCTACAAGAAAAACAAACTCAATATGACATCAGTTGGGTATTTTATATACTTGGAAACAATAAATGGATAAGATTTAGACGATACATAGTTAGTCTTTGCACTTTTTTTTAATTTCAGAAAGCGTAATTATATGACACGATGGTGAGACAATAATCGATTGCCTAGTTATGTGGTAACATGGATTTTATAATCATTTAGGCATTTTTTTAGCCATTGCATCTGTAATACCATTGCCCACCAGCATATTTACAAAATACAGAGGAATCAAAGTACTTAACGGTACTGATAGCTGGGTACTGTTATTACCCCCGCCCCCCTCCCGCAAATAAAAAAAACCCTTATCATGCGTTAATGCAGACTTTGTTCAAATCTTTTTGTGCTTTTCAATATCAAATAATTAATATTGCCTTCAGATGTCAACTGATGATGCTTTTTGATAAAATTTTAAATTTGAATCATACATATTACAAACTATTCAGCTACATGTACTATATTATATAGTTGGGTTCCTTTTTAATCCAGGTCCTTGAGTACTTTTGTTTCGGTTTTCTTTTATAGTAGAATCGTTATATCCGTGGAACTTCTGATAGAGTGAAGAAGAGAATTGATTAGATTGATGATTATTGATTGATTGATGATTGATTGAATATGTCCGCAAAATCGATGCCCGGTGTCACAGTAGGTGGCCACGGATAAAATACATCCCTTCCTGCTCAATAGGCATAGGTCTAATTGTGCGGCCCATCCACCCGGCAATGGTTGACGTTCTCCCCATATGAGTTGAAAAATCGCACAGTTGTTTAGGGTGGTCACTCCAATCCTCAAAATGCTAACCACGTTTCAGCCGCGTGGCTTAATCTGCATGAATCACAGATTGGACTAGCAGGTGCCACAAAACACACATATTTTTATATTTCTTATGCAGGCAGATATTCATTCAAAAGCTCTTCTACATGAAAAAGAAGAAATCTCTAGCGATGGCCTTTAATTCGACTATTTCGATATATTTTGATGACGTTTTAGTCTATCAATTATATATTCATTCATATATCAATTCATTATATTATTTCCAACTCGAAATAAAATAGAATTACATAAAAAGGGCACCACAGAGTTCTTCACATGTCTGCTTCGTACTGGAATATTTTATTAACATTGACATTAACGGTAAAACTTAACTACTTCAACTTTATGATCCAAATCATGACGATTTCAGCTTCTCCAATCGTCATACTTCCCAATATTTATGTAGCAATATTCCATCACCGGGCGCGATGGCTCATGGTATAGCTCTAGACCGTGATCGGAGGTCGTGCATAGAATGTTCCACTTAACGGAGAATGAATGTCGAGCCCCTTGCTCGGCACCCAGCCGCGTCAAACCAAAGACGTGAAAATAGGTAGTGATCGCTCCTTCGCCAAGAGCTCGGCATTTAGAAGTGAGAATCGCGGGTCTTTCGGATATGACCTTTCGGATTTGACCTTAAAAACGGATGTGTGACACGCAAAAGAACCCTTACTGCTAAAAGCCATGAGTACTAAGCATAGGTCTAAATTTGCAGCCTTCACCGGCAATGGTGACGTCTAAATATGAGTGAAATAATCAATCAATAATCCATCATCACCTGCATATGGTGTGATGCCTCTCAACTTATGTTTGCCCAACTCTTGTTTTTGTATTCTATTTGGGACTTACGAAATTGATCACTGTTCGTTATCTTTGTCTTTTACACACCTGTAGGATATTACATTGATAGCTTTTCAATGTATCCTTCATAAATTAAAAAAGGGGCAAGACGCCTCACGCATGGGGCAAATGGTCCACTGTAGGCGTTTTGCCCCAGTACTATACTGGGCGTTTTACCACAAACTGACATAGGTCATATGAATGGATAGAGATCTAAATCGTGGCATCCCAGTTTGTTTTGCTTGACGCTAGACTCAAGGTAATAAAACCCTCTAACAATTGCATACACAGGCATTTTGTTTTATTTATTACATATACGGTTACACATGATATTTTGAGAGAGTGATAATGCAAAAATTGTGACATAGCAAAACATGCCTGGTCATCGGGTTGCTTTGGGATCTTTGGCGAGAATGATGGCATACGTTATGAAGCTAAAAAAAATAAATCACATGACTTGCTGCATCATGTGAATTCCAAAATACAAGGATTAGGCGTTTTACCCCGACTGGGCTCTTTGCCCCAGGCTATCCTACTTTGAGAAATGCAGCGATTTCTTCCGAAAACAGATGTTTTCTATCAAAGTGAAAAGTCACGTTTGAAATCAGCATTTCGCAAATTCCATGGTCGTTATAATGATCTAGTGTGCCAGTAGAGCCTGCCTTTGTGTCAAATGCTGTCTAACGTTGTCATACCAAAATGTTGGGTCGTTATTCATACACTGATTTTGACTACGGATTGCTCTGTTTCCTTGATCAAGATTTAGGGCTCTCGGCGGGTGTGACCGGTCAACAGACAATGCTTACTCCTCCCAAGCAATTATCGTACCTCTAGTGGTTTAAGGATTTTTACCCCAAGTGTCCTCGAGACTCAGGAGTTAGAGAGAGAGAGGGGGGGATAAAGAGGTCTTTGATAAAAGTTCATGATTTATTTGGAAAACTACATGAACATACGTATACTATGTTAAATAAATGCTCTTACTGTTGATTAAATTCTTTATATTTCTAATTGCAGCTCGCCAAAAATGCCTCGGATGTTACCTGTTGGTGTATTTCTTTTCCTTTTATCTGCCAGCAGTGGTCAACAACATGAAGGAGGTTCTGTACAGGGGGGTTTTCTGTGTGGAAGAGCCGGTTTTCCCGGCTTATACAACAGCTCACTAGGTGAATCTCGTCAGAAAATGTTCAGCTTCAGGACGACTATAAGTCGTGAAGAGTTCCAGCTGTCTCCCTTCAGTAAAATAATGTGTACAAGAACAAAAAACTCAACACTACAACAGACGACATCTAACAGACGACAGTTTACAGAGTTTGTCGAAGGAAAGAAGTTTAGATTAATTAGAAAGGCGAGGCTAGGAAATTCTTGCTTGCAGTCTAAATCCATTGGAAATCTCATATACCCTGGGTCGATTGACATTTTAAGAATAAATCGGAAAATACCAAATGCTCCTTCCTCCATTCCAAGTCAGAAAATTCGTAAAAGAAGAAATTCTGTACAAGTCCGACAAACCAATAAGTCCAGAGAGAATTTGAGTCGGAGTTTAGTCCAGAAAAGAAGGAGGCGTGTTGCCGAAATTAAGAAACCAGAAACAAATATCCGCCAATGTAAAACATCCCGAAGACTTAGACTTTTTTCTAGAGAGAGACGTTCTAACGTTAATAACGTTCGTCGAATACGAAGATCATCTTTTCGCGTTCGTTCGCGACGTGTTGAAAATCGCCGAGGAAGATCATCTGGACGCAGGAGAGTTCTACAGAGGATTAGTAAAGGGAGAAGATTCCAAGCAAAAGGGGAGATTAGACACGCGCACGGTACCGGAAGACGGGCAGTTCGTGTGGCTGGAGAGAAACGAAGACGTGCTGCGAATCATGCGAGAAACAATTATAGAAGAAACAGAACGTTGTTCGTAAGAAGAGACGGAAGGCATCTGCGCCGACAAAGAAAATTGAGCAGCGGATATATTGTCGTATGTTACATAAACAGATTCACAGAGTGTCGATCAGCGAAAGTGGGGAGAGTCGTAGCGAAGTTTACGCGAGTATTTCGTCAGCTGCAAAACGTCGCTCTCAAAACGAAGACTTGAGAGGCGGGCGGCGCAAGACGTCCATCAGGCAGAGATCGAACACCACACGGAAACTCCCCCACCAACAGCCTGTTTCTCGGAGCCACGGCAACACCCACTACGGCTGTTCAGGTAGCCACGGAACGCCCACACGCTCCGTTGTGCCTGAACCAACGGTAACGCCCAACGCTCTGTCCGGTAACCAGGTGACCGCCGTTGTCCGTCCGATTTTTCCAAACGGAAAAGTTACATGAAAACAATTCTTCAGCATTCGAATGTTTCAACAAAAAAGCAGGCAGCGGACGGCACTTCTAAAGAACGATAACAGACTGGCGAGGGCATAGAAAGACGAGCAGCCGAATTCCAGAGTGCTAAAGCAACAAGATCAACACGTAGAGATATTTTGACATAGTCTTGTTAGTGAAAATGTCAATCTAGTGAATCAAACTGTTCATAGGACTCAGCCTCACTGTAAACGAACTTTCCCCGTCACAATACATAGATACAGATACGTCCACTAAAGAATAATACCGGGGTAGCACAATGATCGCAGAAACGTATTCACAGCTTACAGTCTGTCATGGCTTGTGAGCAAATTGCTTGTGTAGTGCATTAATGTAGGTGTTTATTATAAAGCACAATTTTTTTTTGAAGTGATAAAAGGCAAATTGAAAAGGCCGCTCCGGCATGTGACAGAGAAAAAGGTAGTGCTTGATTTGAGTGTTCAATTTTCCTTATGATATCCGTAACGTCTTGGTATACGTTAATGCTTCTGGTTGGATGTCGGCTTCCGCTGGATATGCTCGGCTAGTGCGGAACCTCTCGGAGGCAGCCTCATAATCAGTCTGGATAATGTTACATTCAGCTTCGGCGAGGTCAAGTGTCCAATATATCCACTCGAGTCAATCTCAAGACGCTGAGATTAATATTACATAGGACTGCTCAACTAGAAAAATATAGATACCAATAATGGTGAATTTCCGCGCCCATTTACCTTGAGTCCTTCTGGGATAATTACATGTACTTTATATAGAGGCTCTTGACTGAGTGTTCTGATACTTGTTGTTGAAAAAAGTAATTTCAAAGAATGTTTTTTTCGGGTAAGTAGGGATGGGAGTAATATAAGTAATAGGATCTAGATCAGTTAAGTTGCGACGAAGTTAAGCTATGATATAAATCAAAACATAGACGTATTGTAAGAAGAAATGTATTTCAGTGGTTCTAACGAGTATAATTTTATGTTTTTTTTTTTTTTTACTTTGGAAAATGCAGTAAAACTCAGAGAGACTGTGATGGCCCGGATCGTGTGTGACTCGACTAAAAACATATAACTCAGATTCTTTCTGTTTCCTTGTCGCAGTGTGACACGTGAAAACAGGAGCAGAATACTCACTAGTTTTAAAAGAGCACCTGGTCAAGACCTCTATGGGCTCACGGCTCGGTGTGAGCCATGTCCAACAGGGATGCTTCAGCTCCTCCTAGGCCACCTGATCCACCTCTGGTGTGTGCCAGGGGTCCCGTGTTTGCCCAACTCTTGTTTTTGTCATGTCGATTATTGTACGACATAACGAAGATTGATCACTGTTCCGTTCTTTGCTCTGTACATTTCAAAGTGCCTCTTATTTCCTGCATCTCGATAATTATTAATTTTATTGTTCCAGACGTAACTTGTTGTAGCAAGCAGTGGACACACAGTCCCTTGGATTCTAGGTGCCTGGCGCTGTGGAATGATCGTCAACGTGACCAACTTCCGTTCAGTCCTTTCCTGATTTCTTTTCACCAATAAATCATGTGAACAGTACTTGTACATATACTTGTGTCCTTTCAATTCATTGTGTAAGGGCATGCTATCCAAAATATAAAAACTCGTGCAAGCATTTAGTTTTCATTTTTTAATGATACATTATTTATCTTTTGAAAGGCAAGCAAGACATGAAAATTTTGTTTTTTTACAATATAATAGTGACTCCGTTAAAATGAAAACCACAAGGAAGAGTGGGATTGCGAATCTGAACTAAAGATGATAAATGCAATCCTACCCCATCTAGTTTAATTATGTAACACAGTTTTTTGAATCATCTATTGGGTTAACAAATCTTCTTTTGTCACACGCAGAAAGGAAATCGCAGTTAAGGCAGAACATGATATGAACCATCTCTATCGTTGGAGGTTGCAAATTTTGAATTCAAAGGGAGAGAATGCGTATCACGATACATCAGCCTAGATTGAAAGCAGACCTAAAGCGCTTATTCCTTAGATAATCTTAAATTTGAAAATAGCTGGTGATGGAATTAAGTTCATGTCACTGGTTGGTTGCAAATGTGGGCAGCTGAACCGGAATGGAAGATTTTGGTTTTAATTGTCCAAATCTTTCATATCTAGCTGATATCAATGATGCCCCAACACAAACGAGTAAAATAGCTGTATTTACGTGAGATACCGACACCTACAATGATTTTAAGCGTGTTATGTAATGCAGTCAATACGGGTGGTCGGGACCCTCTGGCAGTTTGTGAATTGGTTCGCTAAATACGAACTTTTGCCCTTGCATGGGTTTTGTTAAAATCATATCTTCTTCTTGGTACTTTGAAATCTTTCCGAAATGGCTTTTGTTTCAAATCTAAAATTCAAAAGTTGGGTCAAAAAAAATTAGTTTCAATCGATGAATTGATATCTGAAACTAGTGCCTCCGCGATGCAAAACGTCCTGTGTCTGTCACTTGTGGAACAATTCATTAATACCGGTGGTGCTCAGATTTTCGTGGAATTGCGGCGGTACCGCATCCCCACGACATTTGACATGCCTCTGATAATAAAGCATAAAACAAATGTTCCAGGAGTTATCTTTTAAATACGATATTTGATATAGATTACGTCCCCGTAACCCATCAAGATCCAAATCAATCCCGGAAATAGTGTCCCCTGTCAAATATAAATGATTCTAACAGTACTGGCTTGTTATTTTCTTTGCCTGAGTGCCTTGATTTCAAACTTGAGTGCTTTCAATGCATAGAGGCTGATGAGATTAATTATTCCTGCTTGCCACTTCTTTATTACTAAGCAATTATTTAATGACACTAAATCTTTCCTACACCTGCCCACGTGCCGGTGGGCGGCGTGTAGACCATGGGCAGTGCTCGCTTAAAGATACCAAGGCTCAATGTAGTCCTACATGTTACTAAAATAGATGAATATAAGGGACTAAAACTGTGTTCAATTATGACAATGTTTTTAATGTCAATAGTGTTATGAACAGGAGGATTGGTTTGTGGAAAACACATAATCCCAGTTATTGCCAACATGCCAGTGGAGGGGGCTTTCATAAGGATTATGCGTGTGAAATGAGTGAAGGAGGTCTGGTCCCTTTTGTGCCAAATGTTCTACTGTTTTTTTTTAAAAAAGGTCAAAATTTCAAGGTCAAAACATATTTTTTGTACCAATATAAAAGGGCTTTGTCAAAGGGAATACACAAGTGAAATATGAAAAGCCTATCTCTTGTCCATTGTCACGGTTATGTGGGCCAAAGTAAAGTGTTTAAAAAAGTGAGGCGTTCAGGTCAAGGTCAGGGATGGTCAAACATTGTTGGTACCTCACAAAGGTATTGTCATTATAAGAAACATTACATGTGAAAAAAAAAATTGAAAGGCCCTGTGGCTAACCATTCAAAAGTTGGTAGCAAGGTTTAAGTTTCAGACGAATGACAGGACAGAAATGACAAGACAAGACAAAAATCAATATGCGCCAGCGGGGGGCAAGTAAAAAGACTGGTCTGAGTTTATAAATCGTATGTAATTGGTTGTGTGTCAGGGAAAGTAATTGTATTATTGTTGAAGCGAATACCGAGCAGTAAGAGCTTAAATTGGCCCTGGGCAAGTTGTTTTTTTTTTTATTCATGAATAACTCGCAATGTACGCTTAAAATACAATTGTATTGTTGGGCAAATTCTAAAGTTGAAAGCGAGATTGTTTTACACATTATAAATTCCGCAAAACTGTGCTCCCATTACAATGACGCGCATGAAAACCATAAGTAGACGCAAGGTACGGGAATAGCAGTATTGAATTTTTCTATGTTATTGTCATAGAAGTGAAAGATATTGCGAGATTAACAAGAATAAGCATCTTTTGGAAAGAATTTATGTGTAACCTAGCATTGTATAAACTCAACGAAACGTGAACACAAACTAAATTGCTCCGCAATCAATAAAATCTAACGGTGGCGGATTTACAGGGGGTAAAGTGGTCGACAACTCCTTCTTTGATAGAAGCAAACATAGAGCATTTCAGGTTAGATGACAAAATGTCTGACGTCAGTACAAGAGAATGAGGAGCAGGCAGCATACAGCTGAAGAGACAGCGCTGACAAGATCACAAGCGCGATAACCGTGTTCAATACAGCGTACATACAATGTCACGACTTCAGCACATCAAACAGGCAAACAGATGTGATGCAACAGGCAGCCATTTTACACAATTAATTATTGAATCAAAACCGTAATCAGGAATTTTAAAATTATTTGTTTGAACTCGTAAACATGTTGTTAGGAGTACACATTTTTACAATGGCGCTAAAATCAAACTTCAGAAATAAACAAGGACATACGAAAGACCTTCAATAGACACCATACAACAGATTTACTTAGTATAAGAAAATATAGAAAATTCAGCAAAGATTGTAAATTTAAATTCAGAAAATCTCAAGTTAGACTCGAGTTCTCTAATATACCTGGAGTCAATTTCACTTCATTCATTGCACAGGCAATTATATATCGCTTGGGTTCAAATTTACTATAGAAGAGAAACAGTAAATTTGCAATAAATGGTTTATTGTAAAATCTGTAAATCGAACGGACAAATTAAGAATTGTCATTGTGTCCAGAGATATCAGCCCCGTTCAACTCGATCATTGCCCGTACGAAGGGGAGCTATTAAAATAAAAACTGACTCAATACTTTTAGAACACCCTTTTTAATGTTATACCATTTAAATTCTACAAAAGTAAAATATAATACTGATAACTATATGATAACGGTAGTAAATCACGTAATACAGCGTGACTGTGAATCACGTGATACAACTTGACTCGCTGTTGTCCATGTCACGTGATAGGGGTTTGGTCCTATAGGTTGCTGATGTACTGAAACGAGCAGACATTCGCTTTATATGACCACCATGTGAATATTTGCCCAATTGGCTATCGTTAATTATAGTATAGTTATGTGACGTAACGTAAGAATGTAGTCTGGTCCTACTATTTCGATTCAATTGTATGTGTCTAAACCCCCGGTGCCATACGTTATCCAAATCTATGTAAAGAGTCTAGATCACACTGATATACTTAAATACACTATATTATTACAGCTAATTACCTCACGTGAATGGAGTATTCGTGACTATCGTTAAAGTGCCATGTGATGTAGCTTTTTGTAACCTACTGTCACTGTCCACTGATATCATTTGCCCTCATGACTATCGCTACGTAATGTCTGTCAGACACAAAATGGGCAAACACAACTTGACTATCTTGAAAACGAGACAATGGGATTACTTATTTCAACAAAACAAAATATTAACTCATTATGACAAAAAAATAAACAATGTAAATAATATAACTTGTAATACAATTACTCGATTTTAATGTAACCGAGTCTTAAAGCGCTGAATAATTGCCAAACGTTAGAACCCTTGAA
This sequence comes from Ostrea lurida, assembly GCA_903981925.1. Classification (NCBI taxonomy): domain Eukaryota; kingdom Metazoa; phylum Mollusca; class Bivalvia; order Ostreida; family Ostreidae; genus Ostrea; species Ostrea lurida. The sequence continues at coordinate 22,489 of CAJDSM010021819.1, forward strand.
ATAATCATAATCAACCAATCAATGCATGTAACTCAAGGATTCGGGCATGCAACTGACTGACACTACACTCAAGAGAATGAACTTGACATACATAAAGAATTTAAAACAACGTAAGCCTGTCTGTATATCATTTAAATATTTGAAAAATAAACAAATAATCATATAATTATAAATCACAACCAATACACCACATTAACATTATATTAATAGTTACATTAAGTAATTTTAAAACTTTCAAATAAAAAAAAAATATATACATATATCGTGTAGAAGAGACATTTGTAGGAAATATACATGTACATCTATCGTGGCAAGGGCTACAAGTAACAAAATAGTTTGCAAAATTCTGAGTCATAAAACATAAAATAATTTAATACAACAAAGCAATGTTCAATACGCATGTCAAAATGCAAAAATATAGGGAAACCAGATTGACAAGCTAAAACTGGTTCCCTTAAAAGCCAAACCATATAACAAACATGCAGTTGTTACCGCAAGCCAGCGATGCAGCCAATCAAACGGAAGTTAATATCGAAAAGGAGCTGGTGACTGATAATAGTGATTGCGACGGGATGTCGGGACATAGACCATATTACGGAACTCCTCTTGATATACCTCTGGGATCATGCCCATGGACGAAGAAACCATCTTCACCGAATTTCTTCCCAGAATCCTGCGCTCGTACTCGATCAACTGGCGCCAAAATCCAACATTAGGGTGCACAACTGGTCGCCGCTTCTTGCAGTGGTAGTACGCCTGATCTAGGGGCATCCGGTGGTATTTCATCAGGTACGCCATACATATAGTGGCGGACCTACTGACCCCCGCCACGCAGTGGACCAGAGTGCGACCTCCGCGCATGTGCACTTGATTGATTTTGTCTGCGCATCTGTCAAAATATGCGCTCAGTCTTGCATGCGGTGCGTCCTCTATATGAATTTGAATGCATTCCAGATTAGGGAGGTTCAAGTTCGGAATTTCCAGTGTCAGGTTTATAATATGAGTGATGCCGTACCTTCGGACTTTATCGGTCTTTACCGCAGCCGCACTGCTGAGGAATAGGTGGTCGGTGATCGGAGCTATTTGGGAAAACATGGCTAGATCCATTTTACGATGCTCCACCCGGGAAATTCTGTAAAATCAAATTATATATATTTAAATGGATGGTCAAATCATGAACAGTTTTAACAGTCCCACCAAAATATACAAAAACAGTGGAACATCATACACATTTCGCAAAGCAAGCAGACATAGGATGTCAATTTTCCAAAACTTACGTATGAAAAGAAATAATAATAACGACAATCGTAGATTTTCTTCACATGCTTTGAAACCTTTGACAACTCTGAAGTCATTAGATATCACACCCAGTCATTTATGATACAAAAACCCGGCAATTTTTCGGAACACCCCGGGAGAAGTGACGATATGCACAAAGGATTGGACGGAAATGGATGCGATGTCGTGCGTCTGCCGTGAACTTGATTATTCATAACCGGGCAGCGACTTTGGCTATTCGTCATAAGGTTACATTTCGTCAAGGTGAACGACGTTTAGAACAAATGGAGAGCTGTCGTTTAGTATCCTTGTCGTTTATCTTCCACATGTCTACACTGTTTACAAGTGGGGGTGGGGGGGGGGGGGGTTAGAAACTTTCAAAACTTGAAACCAAAAAAAAACATTTAAATCAATTTAGGGCAAAACCCTATTTTTAAAAAAAAAAATGGAACCGCCTCTGCAATGCTAATTCCCTTTCACTGTCTCCGCCAAGGATATTACATATTTATTTATTTGTTTATGGATTTACTTGTCTGTCGGCAATTTCATGCAAAAACTAATGGTCAGATTGCTTTGAAAATTGGTACACAGATGTATCTTGATCTAAAGAAGTTCCTAAAAGTGGCGGTCCGGATCCAGAGTCTGTAACATTGGCGGAGGTCAGAAACATATTTCCATGTTTTTTTTTTTGTTTTTTTTTTTGTTTTTTTTGATTTTTTTTTTTTTGGTTTTTTTGCCCCGATATATATTTACCGAATGAAATGAAAGCCATTTCGAACACAATGTACATGTACCTATGAATCTTGCATGACAAATATAGTCTACATGAAGCTAAAGTGTCCTAGCTGTCATGTAATTAGTTTTAACAATTTCTCAAATAAAACCCATGGGGTTAAGCACTGGAGTCCAATTCCACACTACAGACAATGGGTCAGTTCAAGCTTCACGCTTTTGATGTCCTTCAACAGGGATCACTATATAGATCTGTTTCTAGGGCATATATATTCCCCTTTATTAGTTGGGACCTGGAGCAAAACGGTAATCTTCAGAGCGCCATGGAAAGAAGTGAAGGTTGTCTCCTATCAATTAAAGATCAGGAAATATGTCCAAAACAATGTGAACACCATATATGTCCTATAGTACATCACCGTGCAGATGGACGTGTAAACTATCTTGTATGAGGTACATGGAATCGTTAATAATCAGATATCTAAACATTTATACACGTATTAATATACAAGTATATAAAATCGACACATGTATAGTAGTATAATAAAAATATCTCAAAGCCGAATGAGTATACTCGACTATCTTCTGAAGAATTGCAAAAACTAGCTGAGTATACTCATTCGGTGTTGAGATATTTTTTATATATAACAGTGAAGTGAAGAAGGAAATCACATTTCAAATACATGAGTGTATTTAGAGACCCTGGAGAAATGCGGCGCAGTCAGGTGGAATTCTGATTCAGTCATGAGTTAATACTCTTTAGACATGATCTGAAGTGATTGGGAAGTGAGAATACATGGAAATTTTAGATGGAATTCCTTCCTGGGTGTCCCACTGGGCGGGTGCGGGAGAGGATCAGCAAGTTTTAGGATAAGTGCAATCTTTGGACCTCGTCTTCACGCCGCGGGAATGTTTGAAAAGCAAATTCCATTGCAAAATATAAGTATACACTGCATGTTTGTGATCTTTGCAATGTAAATCACTAATATGTTGTCAGGTTTATAAAGAAAAATACCTTGATCCTTCGGTGGGCGGATTGGGAGGGGGTGGGGGGGGGGGGGGGCGTACATCGATGGGGTCTGACTGATTTTGAGTACATGCATGGGGGTTGACTGTTTTGAAAAGTCATTTGTTTTTGTCATTCAAGGGTCTTCATACGCAAAAAGGTACAGATTTGTGTCGCAAACCCATGAACATTTTCGGGATCCGCCACTGATGCTAAGATATCATAGCAGTGAGGAGAATACTGCTCCAAAAGTACAAAGTTCTGTCTCACCAAAGACGAAAACTGAATCAGACTAGCAGTGTTTGAAAGATGAATCAAGGGGAACTCCATTTCTCGGAGGTTTTCAGAGTTCTTCCACCAGAAAAATGTCAGTCCTCCCGATTTGTTATCTCATCGTTATCACAAATTCCGAACACTCGCGTTATTGTAATTGACAGTGGAAGTCGGAGAGATTTGAAATGATTATGACACAATATGACACCAGGGGGCAGATCGCCTGGCAGATTATGCCAAATCGCAAGCGGAAGATGGGATCTTACAGGAAAAGAAAATTTACTGTATGCAGTTAAAATTACAACATTAAATTTTGAAAAAAAGTGTATGAAATAGATATTTATGTAGTGTGAAACTGCTGTATAATCTGCTAGTTCGCTCCCTCGTTTTTACGGAGCGTTTCAGATTGTTCCTAACGGGGATTCCTTTGATCCGCCCATACGGATGTTTGGCACTCGCTTGATGAGGCGTGTCAAATTAATGTTAGATGAGATAAGACTGGGAAGATGAGAAAAACAACCACCTCTGCTTATAAACTTTGTATTGTACACAACGTGTACGATCAGTCAGCAAACCCGTNCACCTCTGCTTATAAACTTTGTATTGTACACTGCACGATCAGTCAGCAAACCCGCCAGCACAAAACACAAACAAACAACACGTGGGCGGATCCAGTCCAAAAAGTTCATCAAACTTCCGATTAATTTGAAGTATTTCACCTGTTATATCACATATACTCTACTATTAGGAAAAACATTCATAAAATAGCAAAATGCAAAGACTTTATATTACATAAAGCCATTTAACAACATTGCGTGGTATTGCAGTTAATCATGCTTTCGAGGAAAAGTAAGATAATTTATCGTTTTGAACAGTTTTCTTAATACTTAGTTTATCGCGCATTTTCACCTATATATTATAAATGAACTTACCCGGGCCTTGGTGACGAAATATAGAAAGCTAAAATATTCTCCGTTAATTAAACCCTCATAATCCTGCACAACCAGAAATAATCATCCCCTGTTAAATTCCCAGCACAACCACTAAGGCGGAGTAGACTGGTTCTCCTTCACTAACGTACGTACAAGATCGACTGTCTAGATTGATTAACAACCCAAACTAACCAGCTCCACACAGGGAAGTCTCGCGTAACCCGCTGGTAACAGAGGGTGTACCCTTTCCCTCTAAAAGATCAAAAAAGGATTATTCACAACACAAGAAAATCGGATTTCAATATATCAAAGCCGCTGCCCTTTCTCCTTTGAACAAATAGATCTAGGTCAATATTATGAGGTGTTTAGGTTGCTCTCTGTTCGCTATACCGTGAACTTTGGCTGGAGGGGGGATTGTTCCCCTGGGAGGGGCCTTGCTCCGGTATGCACCAACCTAGTTGTTTGTGTGCCTTGTAGTCGACTTATTTATCTTGAACAAGCATTGATTGGAGGTGTTTTTTATATATAGAATCGGCAGGTGCGCGGAGGAAGCGATGAGAATAGAAAGTTGGTATGAATGACTGAATTCCTAGCCTGGAATGCGTTTTCACAAATCGTAAAGCATTCTTAGCAAATACATGCATACGTTGGTATGAAGTTTATTTGAATCAATATTCAGTCCATATATACTAGTATACAAACAAATCGATGGTTTGGGTTATACATTAGATGCGACTCATGATGATCAATTAGTATAATCATATTTGATTGATACAATCATGATTTATATTCTATATACATCAAAACAAAGAATCATGTTAAACATAATATACATTCCTTTTCACATTTTGTACTTCTAAGATTAACATGATATGTTCACCTGTTTACCAATATTTGGCAGAAATATAAATTTAAGTGGCTAAAATATTATTACCCCCCACCCCCATAAAACAAGACTTATACATGTTGTACAAAGAGAAGAAAAGCACCAACATTCGACTAAAAAAATTACATACATGTATTGTGGAATATCAATTACAGGAATAAAATATCTAGTGTGTTTGTATATCATATACCTTTATCTGTTTTATAACTCAACTAACAAATTGAAGGATGTTCATTCCTGAGATGTTAAAAATTTGCTAACAGAAAGTTCAGATTTGACTTTCGGATCCTAGAATTTTTGTTTACTAGTACACCGGTATCGTATCAAGAAACACAAGCCCCAAAATTTGGAAAATGAACACTGTGATGTTGAAACTCCAGAACATATACAAGTCGTCCAGCCATCCGTTCAAAATTTGAGGTCTTATCCACGAATTAAAATAGACGTCCGGGTCCATTCCTGATATATACGGCCTCATTTCGACCGAGTTCACACCTCGAACACTCTCCTCATACTGAATCAGAGCCCGCCAGAACCCCTTGTTCGGAAATACTACTTCCCTGCATTCAAAGACATGTTGGTGGGCGTCCCTATGAGACATATTCTCAATCTTGATCATATAAGCTATGCACACAGTGGCGGATCTACTAACTCCAGCCACGCAATGGACTAGGATCCGCCCGCCACCTCTCACGACACTGTCAATCAATCGAACACACTCTTCTAACACCGAGAATATATCCTCGTCCATACTGTCCCTCAGTCTGAACCTGTGAATTTGTAAGTTGGGAAGCGGGTAGATAAAGTCGCTGAGTTCAGTAGCCATATTGATCACGTGAGTGATGTTTGCGGTTTGTAAATTTTCAGACGTAATTCCACCAATTCCGGACAAAAAGACATCCTTTGTTATCTCTGATAACCCACCAGTTGTCTGTAAAACACGAAAACGGGAGGTCTGCAGATTATACAGGTGTATGTTGGAGGTCTTTAGACAATCCAGACAGAGGTCTATGACGTAAG
>CAJDSM010021822.1:9007-20289 GCA_903981925.1 Ostrea lurida
TTGGATGTAGATGCTACCCATAGGAATATGGTTAACAATTAGTATCAATGGATCTTTTTCAACAGTTACATGTATATTACTGCAAAAAATGAAATAATTTGCCTAATCAAACCAAAACTCTATATTATATTATCATATGTATACTAATAAGAATATAGTGCTGTAATAAAACAACACCTTCGTTCATAAAAATGCTCCGTCGTGTATTCTAACGATTTTGCTTTCTTAAAATTGCATAAACCAACTTTAAGTACAAGCAACTTTACAAGTGCTTGGTATTGCAATCTTGCATAAGAGGATTTTCTTAAAGCGAGGAAACTTACCTACGAAAAGTATGAGTTTTGCAGTGTTATTAATTATTCTCGTTTTTAAGGCTAGGCACACTACACTAAGCTTGTACTCTTTATTAAATAACCCGTCACAGATGGCCGATTTACAATAGTTTGAAATAACTTGTTTCGATCAATTATGATTACATTTCTTCGATGCTCCGTAGGCAAAAGAGACAAAGGTCCGCGTTCGAATCCGCCAGGGGAACTTTGTTATTTTACTGCGAGAACTTTTTGAAATCATTCTTTTTGTATTCAATTTCATATTTTCCCATTTTGACATGTATTAACTTATACTTTCATATCTTTCATTAATTAGATCATATCGTTGCTGTTTGGAAGGTTTTCCAGAGTGGGGCCACCTTAAGTCATATTTCGCAAATTCTACAGGTGGCTATACATGAAGGTCATTCATAGCCGTTTGCGATTACAAAACACTAACTCATTTTTCATACCCATTTGTTAGTCAATTGCCTACAAGATTTGACTACGGGTAATCCCGTTTATTTGTATCGACTCACGGCTACACGGCGGGTTGACTGTTACAGAGAATTCTTAACTCCTCCATGCACCTGATACTCGCTTTCGCTTTGTGGAGGTCCGTAATTTGCCCACACCTCGAATTCTCTATGTATGAATATAATTATATTTTGATAGATTATGTTAACTTCGTCTATTTGAATTCAACAAGACTTTGATTTTTTTTTGTAACAATTCGGTGCCAAAAATGAACAAACGAACTTAATGGCTCTTTCTTAAATTCTTTTTTTTTTCTTTTCCGGGGAAAGAGTGAGCTAAGAAATGAAACATTGTAATTGTGGAGTGATTGCCATCTTCCAATTATACCTTTTCCCAGAAAACCCATGATGGCCTTGCTTGTTTATGTTTCATGTTACGTAGTAAATAGAACATGAATTGACATTGTTGCGACTTCAGCCATATTTGGAACAGCTTCAATGGCAGAATAATGATGGTCCTCCTTCATTACAAATGAATTCTGACATTGTATCCGTTTCTCAAATATTTATTGCTCATTAAATGTCTTTGGGCCAATTTTGAATGGCAGAATTCAATTGACTCATCCAACATTATCGCACCTCGACCCTCTAATTAACTTGATGGTTTAATTTCTCTATCATTTGACCTGTATGTATTAATCATTGATGCCGAAACCACGTATTAGTGTTGTATCAACACTCCTGCTGTCGACAACAGAGCTTGACTTCCCTCTTCCATCTAGAAGAACCACGCCACTTGAGGACCAATACAATAGGCTAATTCTAGCCCTAATACACACCGAACCACTGGTCGAATAGTTATTGCTGCATCTAAACACGCAAAGACGATGAATTACTCCCAATCTTTCTTCAAAACATGGCCTTTCTCAAAAACTCTTTTAGTTCATGCATGGGATATACCACAGACATTTCCAATTCTGACGTCACACCATTGAAGCTGAACAGCTGAAACTTTATATAAGCGATCTCAATAGTTAATCTCTACATTGTAAGACACAATCTCAAGTACTTTATGTCTTCCCCCATTGTTAATGAATAGAGATAGATTTCTATCTGTTCTCCACAGGAGGCACAGTGTATATGTTTGTCTCATATTAGTCTCGCTCCTTGTCTTCCTCGGAAAGGATGTCCATGTCTGGTTAACTATATGAATTCTTTTTTACAGTGCCTTTGCTTATATTGAGTTGTTTCGTCCAGCTATGAAGTTTTGCTAAAACGCTAGACAAAGGCCGATTGGATCTAGACCCAATATAAAAATTTAGTCCTGAGACTTCTCATCTTTCAAAAATTAAAATTAAACATTACCATTTGTGGTTGCGTGAATAGAGCAGCAAAATCTTTAATCTACTTCGCAAAGAACCCACCTGGTCAGAGAAAACCTAAAAACTCTCATAGATGAAAGTTCCTGATAATAAGAGAAGATTGCAAGTTTGTTCAATCATGACCCCCCGAGGGTTTACTATCAGAGGCCCAATAGGAACCAAAAAGACTGTTTAAACATAATCAGACACTACTAAGAGCAAAAAAAAAAAATCTTTAAAAAATTCAAAAACTCTGGTATTCCGCACGATCTGAGCTTGATATACCTGCGGAGGGATTGTTACTCCAGAAATGTCCTCAAGGGACAAAGTAACCTTCTGTCCCTATCATCGCGACTACTGTAACTGCCCAAAGTGAATGCCCATCTAATGAGCGTACCTCAAATCTTTGTGTTGATTTTTTCAGACACAACCTTTGGCATATTGGATTTTAATATGGACTCGAGCTTTCCTGCTCTTTTGCATTAAAGTTCCATAGAGACCCAGTGCGAGATATTTCGCCAGGCTCATCAAGAGATTGTCAAAGAACCAATCTCAGTCTTTCATCGCAATACAACTTCCCACAACATATTGATATTTCTCTATTCTCCTTTCAAAAGATAAATAAGACGAAAAATCCACATTAATGAATTTACAAAACGCCCAGCGATTGGGTTACAGCTCAACAAAATTAATCCAAAACGTTGGTCCACCTAAGAACAGATACAAGATGAGTACCGGTTTTCAATACTCTGATGAACAAGGCTGCATCATTGAGTCGATTCAAATACTTGTATCCTGCTCAGCAAAAACAAACTCGGAATAAAAGAGACAACACAATAAAAAATCTCAAAGCATAAAGAAAAAAAACAAGCTACCTTCCCTGCTTAATGACTGTCTTTGAAGATTGTCTTGATCTATGATGCAACTCTACCACCAGAATAATTCATCACAAGGAAATCTGCCAGAAAATTTCACATCGTATACCGAACCGATAGAAAATATTATTTGACTAAATAATGACATGCACTACCTCTATTGAATGAGCTTAATACAGGGCACATGAAACATGATAGTTTTTACTATTATAGCATTTAAAAAAAAGAGAGATTTAAATTTTATATATTATGGATACTGAGACCATTTTCTACTATTCAAATTCGCTTATTATTACTAGTACCTTTTACAACGTTCATATTTGGCGCACTTTTCATTATTATATTAGTTATTTGCGTGTAATATGCGCGTGCAACATCGATTGCTGTATTTTTGCTTGTATTAACGGAGAGGTTTCCATTTTTATTATCGATTGGACTCTTTTGCCTGGTTTTAACAAGAAAAAATCTACATTCTTTACTTCGCAGGAACATTCTACATTTTACTTCGCTGATTCGTCGACTTTTCTCTATATGAGAGGTTTTGTCTGCAAATATTGAACACGCAGACCTCGGGTTCTCGGATGATTCTCAACTTATGTCAACCCGTGTAGGAATTTCGCATATTCAAAGTTTTTAAAACATACTGGGACTTCAGCTGATGTATCAACTTTTGGCAAAGGCCAAAGCACTTCATTTGAAACAAACTTGAATCCTATTCGCCCAGGTTATTTTCTACCAAGTGTGTGTAAATTATCCAAGTGATTTTGGAAGAAAATTTAAATGTATTATATGTTTTGGAGAAGATTTTGAAAAAAATAAATATTTACAGAGAAGATGAGCGACAAACAATGGGTGGTCAGGAAAACTCATGCCAGATCAAGTGAATTAAAATAGAGAATATATAACAGTGATGGCATTTTGGGTGAAACTCACATTAATGTTTAAGCACCTCCAATTCAGATGTCCAGCTTATTCAAACTCAAAATAAGCAATTGACTTACCTCGTCAGATTTGTCCTCTGTGTTGTAGCTACGACAAAAAGTGGGGCCTTTAGACTGCCAAACGTCTTGATTGAGTTTATCCAAAATTCAGATAGTCTGGAAAATGATAAAGTTACAACAGTTTCACGCGAGAGAGCTAACAAAGATATAGTTCTGCAAAATACCATATCCATAATGTATTTGACTTGGTGATTCTTGAGAACAAGAATTCACAAATTACAAAATATACTTTTTTACCAGATTTTACTTACGAGAGTTGGTCACTTTATCATTCGTTTGCCCTTTACTTTTGGTATAAAATCCATCACAATAACTATGTGATCTGACCCAAAAATGAACTTAGGCTGTGTATTCTTCAGATGTTTAGGTTGATATCCCGAATTCAATTGTGATAATTTTCGTGAAAAGGTAAAGATAACAGTGACTCAATCTCATAAGTCACACCGAATAACAAGAGTTGGGGATAAACCACGGTACATCTCCGAATAATAATATATCCAGGTACTATACCTTTGTAAGTCCAGAGTAGAAAATGATCCTTCCCTGATTATCTTTCCCTGCGCGCCACAACATCTTCAAATCTCTGAGTTCAAATCATCACCAAATAGAAAGGATTTTGGTGTGATGTATATATGGTGGCATGCATAATATGCTATTTAGTCCGGCAAAATCCAGGAACTGGACTGATGGGATAAAAATTTTCCCTTTCATACAAAATTTTAATACATGTTCAATCCTTCATAGTTATACTTGATTTTGATTTCTCTCTTTTGATGCCCTCCTAAGTCTGACGTATCCTCTTTGGTTGCCCCTGATTCTGATTTCTCTTCTTTGATGTATTCTGAATGTTTCACACTAAGTCCACTAATTTAGATTTCTCTTCTTTGGTTTCCTCAGATTTATATTGCCACATATACTCAAGTTCTTCCTTTGGACATTCTTCAAGTCTGCTGTCCGGAACACTAAGAAAGGCACTTTGTTCTGTGCATCACACACTACTGCAAGATAGAAACCACATAATCACAAATAACATACATTCTATAAGGATTTGACTTACCCATCTGACACTGTTTCACTAAAAAAATATCGAATCGTTAGCTAAGGATCAGTAAGAGGAAACGAGTTTTCCTTATACTAAAAACACGCTTCTTCCTGGTAATAGTATCTAGCAACCGAACATTAGATTGGCAAATTATATTATGATGCAATAGAGGCCACAGGTCATTCAATGGTCACCAAATAACACAGCTCCAAATCGGACGTTTTATATTTTCACTTTTAATCCTGCAAATGTAATCTTTTTTTCACATGTTATTCATACTTTCAAAGCACAAATTTTCAGATAGAAAGCCATATTGCTACTCAATATCGAGTGCACTTTGCCTTGGACCTTCTGCCCCCCCCCCCCCCCCGATTGTATAGGGAACACCTTCGCCCATGGGTACGTAGTAGTCCATATATTTGTTATGACTCTATGTAGAACAGGACTATACTATCGAGCCCGCCTAGAGATCATAAACTGAATAGACTTAAGTCTAAATTTCAATATCAGTACTTTTGAAAATAATGTTCATAAACTATATAATTTTCAGATGTTTGCATTTGATTTCTTTTTTAAAAATATGTAGTGTTTTTAAACCTTAAGATATAAGTAATCAAAAATTAGACTTAAGTCTACTCCAAGAGAGATTCATGTTGCTACTTTGGTGTGCCAGTGCACCTGGATTTTAACCTTTGCACCAAATTCAATTGGGACATCTTTGTCTCTGGGTAGTCCATATGTTTGTAAAGTGACACTAAGTAGGAAACAGGTTAACTCTCTAGAGCCTGAAAAACATTGATAGATAGCCTGAAAAACATTGAGTCTACAAACATACAGACGTGTACAACCTGATTCCAGTTAATCTACACCCTTTGTTGCAGGGGGTATTATAATGCAATAAAGATATTTTCCAAAACGTTTTACTAGATTTGACGACGGTAACCCCTGATTACTTTGTTTACGAATTGCGGGCTCACGGCGGGTGTGACCGGTCAGCAGAGGATGCTTACTCCTCCATGGCACCTGATTCCTGCCTTCGCTTTTGTCGAAGGCCCGTTTGGCCCAACACTCGATTTGTGATATGTGTGTTTTTTTGGACTATGATTTACAAGTAATTTTTGATACTTCGCCAGTTTCATATTTTTAAAAAACTATGCACAAATTTGGCTCCACCTTTGGAGTAAAACCCGCTATCCCAGGGTTCCACCAAATTTACAAATTCGGTCACTATGAAAAAAGTAACCTGGTGCGCCTGGGGGTATACTGCCCGACGCTTGACCTACTGAGCTTATAAATGACATGCCACTTACATGTTGATCAAAGCAAACATTTTCCACAAAGCTCTTTATATTAAATCGCCATTTGCTAATTGTTGTGTGAACAAGTAAAATTCGTTGGTGTAGTTAGGTAGCTTAATACGAGGGTGTTCATAAACATGTCCCAACTTTACGGTTTAAAAAAACATTAATGCTGTTATTAAAACTGAAATTTTGCAAAAATGTTTAGGGACAGTTTAATCACATTATCAAACAAAATAAAAAATTTATAAATTCTAATAAGGTTATTGTCAGACAGATATTGGAAAGCCAATTGAAGTTACTCAATTTAACGTCATTTTAGTCAGATAACGTTGCGACGTAACTGTTATGTTCACCATCCCCTTCATAGAAAAAGGGCCAATGATACAACACTACTTAGGCTGCCATACTGTAACTTTCTGGCTATGAAGTGGTCTTTTTCATAAAAGTCGGGTTTTGAAGTTCCCGCCAGTATATTGCATGTTCCTGTCTGTGGTATGTCCATTCCAGATTTAAAATGTCGCTGCCCACGCAGAAAACCATATGATGTCAGTTAAAGAATAGCTTTCAACATCCAATTTGCAAACATGTCGGTATCTTTTAGATGTTGCATAACGGAAATCTTTATATGAAAGAATTTTAAAATTGAATGACACAGATGAAGAACTTGTATTGGAATCCAGTTCTCTAAGTACATTTCTTTACAGATTCGTTAGTGTCTCTGATTTAATTTTCCCCCTTTCAATATGTCATTTCGATTTCACTGCCCTCCTGGTCTTATAAGCGTATCTTATTTTTTCTGGTCACCCAATAGCTCGAGGTACTGTTCAGTATTTCAGCAACATTAGAGAAAAATCTGTTTCCTAGAAAGATGCTTCACAGACTGCTCGAGGTACTTCTTTTTCAAAACCTTGTTCAACTTAGGTCGGCGATTTTCATTTTCACTGTTCATTTTTACAATATCAAAGATAGAGATCCTTTTATGATCTATTTCTAAATACCTGAATACCTGACCTTGATAGTGTCAAAAAATATTGATAACGTCATAGTATGTGTTTACACTGTAAAATATATTGCTGGAATACATGCTTTCAAATGCAGTTATTGTAAAGTTAATATGTCATGTATGTTGAAAGCTATGGAATCCGAGTTGGGACACAGGTGGGACATGTTTATTGAAACACCCTGTATATACATTTAAAAATTTGATCATTCTGTCCTGACATTAGGCACATCTGTAAATTGCATTTGGACATTGTACAAAGTTTCAAGTTATCTGACTCTCTTTGTTCAATCCAAATATTTTGTCGAAGATGACGTAAAAAATTACTGATGCTCACCTTCAAGATGTCCATTGATAATGTTGAACAGATGATGATGGACCTCCAAGCCCCTGGTCGACTCTATATTCTTCACTTCATCTTGTGTCTGACCCAGTAACCTCTTCAGCAGCGTAGTCTTGCCCGCTTCAGCACATCCAACAAGAATACATCGGGCATGGTGAATTGTGATATTTTCTTTCTTCAGATGCTTAAGCAGTTCATCTTTATTTTTTAATTGAGTATCTTTTCTTCTTTTGGAATCGTCTAGACATGGGCAAAAATAAATTATGTTGAAACAAGATAAATGAAATCAACGGTTTAAAAACATACCCACTGACACATCGTTCAAATGTGTCTTTTTCAATCTTATTCTCATGAAAAAAAATCCCACAAAATCATAAAGTGTCGTGAGATAACTATATATATATGACACAATGTCACCCAAACGAACAAAACACCTCAATAAAAGTTAAGTTTCAAAATAGAAACATGAACAGAAAATTGCGTTCCCATAGAAACTAGGAAACATGGCTGAATTGTGAGAACTATACATCTGTTCAAAAGGCATTCTTTAAATGGTTGAAATAAAACCCCATGAACAAAGGAGAAGGGCAATACTATTTACATAGAGTTATTTTGGTTTGGAAGAGAACTATCAGGTTTAAAAAATTCGAACCTTAAAAATTTTGAAAATCGGGGGTAACCACAACCACGCACTTGTTCTCTTGTAGCACTTAAAATATATACCTTTTTGACAGAATTTGGACCGACCCATTGTGTTGAAAAAAAGAACCATACTTTTTCTGTTTGTTTTATGTACTTCGAACTTATTTCTGGTCTGAGCAATCATTGAAAAGTGTATAATAAATTTTATACACGTTAAATTGAAGTTTTGTTAGTCTTTTGTGTATTGTGCTGAAGGATATCACTGTAAAATACCATTAATTCTCTCTACAATATGAAAGAGTTTAACTATATTGATATTGATTGCCATGAATTATTTTTGTTACGAAATGCTTTGCGTAATCAATATCTATATGTCTGTCAAAAATCAATGAGAAATGTTTGTCAATCTAAGGGCATGTTTCGTAAGGTAAATGTTGGCTAAAATAATACCTATAGTATCATGTAAAGGCAAATATAACCTATGGTTTTCATGCTGTAAATTATATGGTTGTTGTAATGATTTAGTCCGCCTGTATGACCTGTCAATGGGTGAAATATTGTCTGATGTGTTTCAAAGCAATTGTTAAACTGTTTTTCATACACTGATTTGACTACGGATTACTTTGTTTACCTGATCAAGATACTTGGCTTACGGCGGGTGTGAACGGTCAACAGGGGATGCTTACTCCTCCTAGGCACCTGATCCCACCTCTAGTGTGTCCAGTGATCCGTGTTTGCCCAACTCTATTTGGGACTTACAAGATTGATCACTATTTGTTATCTTAGCCTTTACATGCATATTCACAGAATTACCAACTATCATGTTTTAATGAGGATAAGTATTTTTTGCTCTTAAATTATCAACTAGCTTAAACGGTCACCTCAGTATCATAGCCCACCTAGGGAATTTCATATTTTCATTTGTAAATCTCAATACGGAGTCTTATGTTCACATGTTAACATGTTATCATCTTTCAAAATAATATAAAGGGGGAAATGTTCACGTAGGCTTTATTTTCGCTATTTTCGCGATTATATCAACTATCACGAAAATAAAACCATCGCGAAGTGCTGTTCAATGTATTTCGGTATATGATTCCAGCTTAGAATATGTACTATCCGCTAAATTTAAACCATCGCAAAATGTTAAAAGATAGAAATCGCCAACTTTTAGCCCTGCGAAATTAAAGCCCTTTACAGTATGCATGTGATTCCTATTCATATAAACAAGAAGATTTACATTTCAATTTCGCTAAGGGTGTTGTTAACCATTCAAGGTTTTAAATGAAAAGCACATTGCTGCTTTAATGTCCAGTGAGCTTGACTTTTGACCTTTTGACCGCAAATTCGATCAAGAACATTGAAACCCATGGGTAGTTCATATAAATGATATGGTGACTCTAGGTAGAAAGAATAATGTTGAAGAGCCTGGAAACCATCTTACTGCTTTGATGTCCAGTGCATTGACCTTTCAACTCTGGACCCCAAATTCGATAGACGATATCTTCGATTCCAGAGTAGTAGATGTATGATAGAGTGACTCTAGGTAGAAAAGATAATGCTATAGAGCCCGGAAACCATATTTCTACTTTAGTGTCCAGTGTGCGGTTGACCTTTGATCTTTTGACCCCAAATTCAAAAGGGAACATGTTCGTCCCATGAGTAGTCTATATATATGATATGGTGACTCTAGGTAGAATGGGTAATGCTCTTAAGCCCAGAAATAATATCGATACTTCGATGTCCAGTGTGCTTAACCTTTAACCTTTTGACCCAAAATTCAATAGGAAACTTTTTGTCCCATGGGTAACCCACAGGTGAAAAGGCTAACACTAAAGAGAATGGGAACCATTTTGTGTACAGACGGATAAACAGACAACCTTATTCCAGCCCCCCCCCCCTCCCGCCTAACTTATTACTAAGCGAGGCCAACTACTAACCAAAAAGTTGATGTTGCAGGGTTATAACGAATCTCGTTTAAAGTCATCATTTCGCAAATGCTACGGTCGCTATAATGACCTTGTTTGCGATTACAAAGTATCACTAAGTCATATGTTGACTGATTTGTTTCATACCATTTGTTAGACTGTCATTTTCATACTAGATTTGACGACGGGTAACCCCGTTTACTTTATTTCGACTACAGGCTCACGGCGGGTGTGACCGGTCAGCAGAGGATGCTTACTCCTCCATGGCACCTGATCCTGCCTTCGCTTTCGTCGAAGGTCCGTGTTGCCCTACACTCGATTTTGTATGTGTTTTTTGGACTATATATACAGAATTACCAACCATAAGGTTTAAATGAGGATAAGTAATTATTGTTGGTCTTAAAGGATCAACTAACCTAAAATAAAACCTTAAAATTGATATAGTATCAGAATAATGAAAAGACTGGTCTGCATCCTAAGCTAACCGAACATTACATAAAACCGGTACAAAGTTATACCCTGATACAAGTTTTTATAACTATAGATATTACATTGCAGGATTATATGGATGAACAATACAAAAACAAAATCTTCCTCCAAATCAACAAAATTCTCCAGCATCCGAAACTTACATCTCAGATTCAGCATCTATTTTACTCAAATACATATACATCACAAGATCCATTCTTAATCCAACATCACAAAACATCACCCCAGCATCCGAAATCTACAGCTCAGATTCAACATTTTCTAAGTCGGTACCACCCAATAGACCATTCATTAGAGTTTTGTGAAGATTGGACAAGTATGATTAAACTGAAGAAGCATTAACTCAATTATGCTTATTTATGCAATGTCACAAATAAGTGTTCTCCTTGAGCATCCGAAACCTACAGCACATGTTCAGCATCTTCAACGTTGTTATCACCCATTAGACCATCCATGAGAGTTTGGTGAAGATTGGACTAGTACTTATTTAGATACTTATTTAGATAATGTCAT
>CAJDSM010021824.1:0-21427 GCA_903981925.1 Ostrea lurida
AAAAAAAGAGAGAGATTCGTCCTCACTTCACGTTAACAAACCTTTATGGCTCCAACTTCTATCTTGCAGATCTGATCTTAATTCAATGCAAACGATGTACAAAGTTCGTGAAAGAGTTATGTGTAGGGCTTATAGACTTGGCATGGTGAAGAAAATTATACATCTGGTGATATCTGTCCCTCAATGGAAAATATTTCTCCGACAAAATGAGATGCAGACCAAGTATGTGGGCAACTAAGAAGCGTTCGCGTTCAGGAGAATTGCTTCTATCCGATAGGAACGGAGTAAACCTGAAAGAGATACTTTTCCACCCTTGATTTGTAGGTTTATCTTGTGAACTGTCGATCTTCGCGTAATGTAACACTGAGGGATTTCAGACAGCCAATCTCTTCGATCCCAGTCTACAGTAATCTATTCCAAATATCAGAGAAAGCTGCCAAATTTGGTGGGCTTATTCCCTGCGTATTCAAGCTCACGAAAAAAGAAAAAATCAATGGCTAGATCCTCACCTTGGACTCTTTCTCTGTTTTTCTGCGTTTCACTACTTAAATTGCATTCATACATTTTAAATGGTATTACACTCTGCAGCGACAAATCGCTTACCATTCCCTAATTAACTCGCATGCCTCGTCATATTTGGCATGTCCTGTCAAGACCATGTCAACTTACCAGGAAAAGGTTGTTAATGTTGGGAATAACTTTTCTCGGATTCTGTTTTTGAACAAACATACATAACTCCCAATCTACAGGAGAAAATGACTTTCTAAGAGGAACGGGTTCGTTGAAGAAAGAGAGATTGGAGGCACGTAGACAGTAGAAGCTGGTAGCGTCTTCTGGTGAGTCCTGTAATTCGACTTGGAATCATCTTCAAGGACACTAGCTTTTGTTTCTATTGCTTTTTATAAGATTTGGAATGTATAAATTCATCCACTTGACATTTCCTGTGAAGAGTAACTCTTTCAGGCTGACCTCAGCTGAGCTCATTCTCATGCAATAGCATCATAATTTTTTTTGCATCTTTAACTTTTTTACGAACGAGATGCTCTCTCAAATTAATGTTTCTATTAGACTTTCTGGAATTAACTCTAAAACATCTGGTTTTCTGTCCCGCTAGACATGATGCACAACAAAATCGGTAATTGTATTGATGTTTTCGTTTCACGTCCTAATGATCAGTCATATTGAAGGCCCCAACCAATTGGAAACTGGTTTAACACAATGACCAATTTATCTATAGCCTAACGTATAGCTTTTATTCCATCGACGAAATGTATTACGTATACTTTGTAATCATGACGCACTCGTATTACGTCTCATAAGATTGTGTTAAAGGTCAAACCATGAATTCAAGTGTGCGGACTGTTAATGGTTAGAATGCATATAACTTGTGATTTTTTTATCTAATGCTTATTTCTATTCAAAACTGAAATTTAAATAGTAATATATTATTTTTTTGTTTTGTTTAGTATGATGTCCAGGCGCAAAAAAAGAACTAATCTAAAATGCAGTGAACCAGTGCATGTAATGCAAAGGAAATAAAGAATTTTTTGAAAAAAACAGAGAAAATTCGAAATTTTTTGGAGGAAAACGGCTTTGCATTAATTTAACTAAGTAATGTCATTATCTAGCTATTAGAAAATGTTTTAATATGAAATAAGTAACACAAAGGCCTATTTCGGCATCCTTTTCTAGGTTGAGCGGCTTCAACGGAGAATTTGGAAAAATTTGGGTGTCCCGCCATTTTTGGAATCGCCATTTTGACCTAGTGTAGCGCATTTTCAATGAGGCCACGAATATTTTTTGCGCTATTCAGCCATACTCGAAATAGGTTAAAAAACTATGTTGGAACCAAAATAATAATTAAATGGCCGTTAGAACTTAATATATTCGTAGCCTTCTTTTTAGAGAAAATCAGGACCCAGACTCATTAAACGTAATTGAGCAGTATGAACAAGGAGGCTCAGAACCTTTTACTGTTCGACAAGAAATTTCTCTGGAATTAAATAGAAAAATATTGCTGTTTTCGTTCTCAGATAAATTTATCCTTACCATAATAACAAGAGATTCTTAACATTGATGTTTGAATGGGTTGGAATGTCACGTATTGTATGCTCCCTAACTCCTACAGTATATGAATACAATGTAAAAAGCAAAATGCTCGAGTACTGCTCAAGCTTCTGCCCACACAATACAAAGAGGTTGAATTACATAATTTTTCTTTGAAAACATGATGAAAGAATTGATAAGAGTACTACACATTCTAGATCTTAATTTAGCATAGAAAATAGTTTGTCCAAGTCTGGCTCCAAAAGCTAAAAATAATTTGGGGATTTTGATTTACCTGCCATAAATACTTGTTTAACAGTGAGATAGGAAGAGGGATTGTAAAATTGAAATGTTTCGGGGTAGTGTAACTCGCATTTCCTTATTTTGCGGGAAATGAAATGATTAAAGTAAAGTTTTGTTCTAGAGGTTGATTTTCCCTGCAGTGGGTTGATGTTCTCGTGTTATAATTATGACACTTGGTTTCTATTGAATGGAGAATATTGGTGTTAGATAATTTGGAGTCATGCAATGGTACAAGGGTAAAAGTTTTGCCGTCTAAAATCTCGGTGATAACCTGCATATCACCCGAAAAAATATAAGATTTATTTCTTATCATTTAATTTTATATTACAACAACAAAACAATGTCCATTAGACTTTACTTGTTGTTCAGGTACGTGATCGAAAAATCACCTCAATTCTTAAAAGGTGTTTTAACCAATGAGAATCGGCGCTAGGTGATCACGTGAAATAAAATTAAATGATTAGGAAATCTTGTAATATATTCCCTGTCTCACAAGAATTAAATTAAACTTCATTTTAAAAACATAACAATAAAAAAGTATATACTCATCTTATTTCATGATGATTAGAATAAATTTCTACGAAAACAAAGGAAATATAACGATTGTGTTAAAGAAAAATCTTTGTTTAGATGATGCCAAACACGATCATGGTCATCCCGCATTTTAAATTCTGGATTAGCACGATTCGTTACGTAAGAGGGGAAAAAACCCAAAGATTGGGGGGGGGGGGGGGGGGGGGGGGGGGGGGGGGGGGGGGGGGGGGGGGGGGGGGGGGGGGGGTTGAAAATATGTTGAAAAGACATTTTTGTTAAGAAATGTAAATACCATATAATATAATAATACTTATAAATTCTACGTTTTTTTTATATATTTTTTTAATTTAACATCTGATTGGCTAAAATACTTCCCGATCACGTGTGAAAAAGTCGCGTGCAGTACGTATACATGCCTAACATCAATATGACTGTGAGCACGACCGTGCAGATCTGGTTTAGACAAAGGTCATATCATATCGTGGTATTGAGTGAAAGATCTTGCCATAAGAAATCTATATATAAATTTAAAGAGTCCAGGATGTATTGATTAGGTCAGGTTTTTAAAAAAGTAGGTCATGGTCACAGGACTAAACACGACTGTGTCGCAGGTTTTGCCATACAGAATCTATATCAAAGGCCTACCTTGAATAGTTCCAAAGATAGGTAACAGGATTTTTTTTACAAGTAGTTTAAACAATAAGGTCAATGGTCATAGTGTAAAATGAAAGGACTTGTAAGAAATCTATATACAGAAATATGAAAGATATCCCTCAAATAGTTCAAGAGATATTGAATATGTCAGATTTTTAAATGTAGGTTCAAGGTCACAAGTTCAAACTTCGCGGAAGAAAAATGTCTTGTCATAAAGAAAATATGAAATATCTACCCAAAATAGTTCAAAAGATACCGAATGGATCAGATATTTTTAAAAAGTAGATCCATGGTCAAAAGATCAATTTGAACACAGAGCAATGATGTCTGGAAGTTTTCCGCATGCAAAATTGTAAATCTCCATTTTTTCTGGCCCAGTGGTTCTTCAAAATTTTCCTTATATACTACACTGTAGTACTCCCCTGTAAAATCAATGTCCTCTGAGGCTCCATTACTCTCGGTTGAGATTCGGCTCGGCTGAAATTTTTGGACTGACGCCTTCACCAAATCTCAGAGTAGTCCTTCATAAATTAACATTCAGCTTCCGGCGACCCTAGCAATCAATGCGTACATAGGTGAAATAGCCGCTCTCTTCAAATAATTGATTTAACTTTTAAACTATCAATATTAATGTTATATTGCTTACCGTCTGGGTTTGTAAATCCCAACATATAACCAAGCTCTAAATTTTGCGTTCAAAAGATGGCTCCACGTCGTATTTCTTTATATCCGTCATACTGCAGAGTCCCTTTAGTCTGTTTTATACGGAAGCCGGTAGGTGCCAGGGTATAGAACACATATTATTTATGTGGCGGCCGCTCAGCTTAACTTTATAGTGGCGGCCGCGCACTTAAATTTAAACTGGGCGGCCGCCACTTACTTATCTGGCGGCCGCCATTAAAATTAAACTGGCGGCCGCCACTAATTATCTGGCGGCCGCCAATTAAATTAACTGCCCCCGCCATTATAAATTTATTGCGCCGCACTTAATTTAACTTGGCGGCCGCCCTTATTTATTGTGCGGCGCCACTTTTTAATCTGGCGACCGCCACTATCTTATCTTGGCGGCCGCCACTTAATTTTGTGCGGCCGCCACTTAATTATATGGCGGGTTCGCCAGTTATTCTCTCTCCCTCTCTCTCTCTTCTCTCTTCTCTCTCTTCTCTCTCTCTCTTCTCTCTCTCTCTCTCTCTCTCTCTTCTCCTCTCTGCTCTTCTCTCTCTCTGCTCTCTCTCTCTGGTTTGTGGTGTAGTGAGGTGTGTATAGTAAAAATAGGAGAGGCAGTTAATGTTGCCGTGCCTTCTTATCAACGTAAAAAATATTATTTATTCATAATAAGAATTGGAAATTTAAAAATGTTTGTGTTTTGTAGTTCATGTATCGCATCTGGTATGTATACAAAATGAGCTGAAAACAACTTTTGATACTACCCCAGAAAATCTGAATATTGCCCCCCCGCCCCCCTATCTTTTGGTGGTTAGATGAATTAACAGGCCGTGAATAACAGGTTAAGCGAAGTACAAAGGGTACATATCAACCCCCCCTTCGAATTACAAATATGAAAGGATAATGGATATCGGAAACTTTTCTGTTTGCCGGGCAATGTTTATAAGACGGGTTCTCTCTTTGAAAGCATACTTCGTTCTCAGACGATTTAAAACTTTTTCAAAAATAACATCGGGGGAAAACTAAAATGTTTTTAATTGCTATAACATTATATAATATTATACTTATTATTGGATATAGAGTTTAACAGGGCTTCACACAACTATTCATTTTGGGAGAGGAGAAAGAGAGAGAGAGAGGAGAGATGAGAGAGAGAGAGAGAGAGAGAGAGAGAGAGAGAGAGAGAGAGAGAGAGAGAGAGAGAGAGGAGAGAGAGAGGAGAGAGAATAAACTGGCGGCCGCCACGTTATATTATATGGCGGCCGCCAGTTAATTAAGTGGCGGCCGCTCAGATAATAAGTGGGCGCCAGCCACATAATATTAAGTGGCGCCGCCAGTTAAATATAATATGGCAGCCGCACTTAAATTAATCTGCGGCCGCCAGTTAATTTATTATGCGCCGCCAGATACATATGTGGACGCCGCCCAGATAATAAGTGCGCGGCCGCCAGTTAATTAAGGGCGCCGCCACATAAATTTAAAGTGGCGCCGCCACATAAAATATTAAGTTCTATGACCCTGGCGACCTACCGGCTTCAGTAGTTTTATATAATTATATACTACGACTACAATGTATTTCCACATGCATTACGCAACCGGCTTAGAACGGCAACATAAGGCGGTGGCGGACATGCGCCCACTGGGGTGGCGATTTGAAGCGATAAAAAGGACAAACAAATGGAGTAAAACTTAAGACTCTTATAATATATCTAGGGGTTAGTTTCAAAGATACAAGATATTCCACGAAGGGTACCAATTACTAAGCAAACCCTCAGGCTGTTAAAAATTGGCCTGCAAGAGTCTCGTTTCTCAACAACACTCTCCTCACTGTTCAGGTGCCTGAAGTTTTCAACTTTTGACGCGAATGTCAGTATCAAAATGGAACCTTAGAGAGGAGTTTCTTCCTTAATCTACATCGTAATAGTGTTCATATAAGTATAGCAATATGAATTTTGCTTCATTCGATTACTATGTAAGTTCATTCTTATCGCGACTAATTAAGACAAATTATGCTTCAAAACTCGATGCGCCGTTCGGTGGCGGTCTATGCGCCCCAACGGGGTGCGGATTATGCTTAGAAATAGGATTAATTTGCCTACATTCTTTTCTGAAACTTTAGAGTTTGGGACAAAAAAGACCTAATGTGGCTTGCGTTTCGTTACTTCGAATTATTATGATTTGTAATGGTGCGATAATTATTACAGAGCTGAAGTAAACAAAATATGGCTCTAATCTTAAAATATGTTTACTAATGCAGAAAGCAGTATAACGCCGCGTAACTTGATTATACCACTGTCCTAATGATACTGGCCTAACTTTTTCTCGTGAAGGATTTTGTGTCTTTCTTTGTGTTAAGTAGTGATAGTAGGCGGAGTTGTAGAGGGAGTTGGTGGGGCAACCCCCCACCTGCCCTTTTTGTGACCAAAATTATCATTCATGCTATATAGAACATTAGTGCGCTAACGCATAAACTTGTTTTAAAAAGCCCATAAACTCCAAACGAGCTTCCGGGGGCTCACCCCCTGGACCCTCACTTAGTTTTCATCCTAGACACTCTAACCAAGTGAGTTATAGCAGGCCCGCCTTTTTGCAACGGACCCCCCTTCCCCTTCAACAATCCGGATCCGCCACTGGACTGTAGGTATACATCGCCGTGCATTATACTCAATATAATAACTGATACGTCCAAAAATAAAAATCTCAGTGCTGCCAAATAAGAATGTTAACAAAGGATATGATCATTAGATAACGCTAGGATCGAGGCCTAAATGGCGTTTGTACCCCTCCTACATCCAAACTACATTGTACCACGCATACATTAGTTCAACATTTGAGAAATGCTGAAATGAACATTGATCACTGTTTGAATTTAAGAGAGAGGGAGGGGGGAGGAATCACTACCAGAAGGTTTTTGACTAGAAGGAATTGGAGACAGAGTTTATATCTGTAACTTATGACAAAAGGTAAAGTAATGGATGTTGAATTACATTAGTGCACAATAACTCACATGTAAGATGTAAAGGCATAACAATCGTTGACTCCTACTAGCTATGGCTATTATGACATTGCCCTAAGCATACTACAAAACATAGCAGATTACACTTTGCTTTTCAGCTTCTGTCATGGGCTGGAAAAAAAGTCAAATTTGGTGGCTTCATGCTACAAAAAAGTGGCGCAAAACAAGACATAGGCGTAGAACTGTGTTTTTAAATGTGTGTGGTGTGTGTGGCGGGGGGGGTGGCGGGGGGGAGGCAGGCAAAAAAAAAAAATCAGCTGAATATGGGAGGGGCTACACTTTTAATAATATATGGCAATGCAAAAAATTAAAAATAAATAAGAAAAGCTTAATACACCACTAATGTTGGCTGTGTGTGGATGTCGTGACCATTTTAGTGATGTCTGCTCACCCCCCCCCCCCTTTCTCTCAATTCAGAAATGTAGTAGTAGTGTTTTCAAATTTAGTCAATGTTGACTACTTGATATACATTACATTGTACTAGGAGGTACAAACGCCTTTTAGGCCTCGATCTAGCGTTACCCATTAATTAAAATTTGTCCCTTTTTGTGTTGCTGCCCACTGAATCTTTATTATATCTTGGACTTATTTTTATGAATGAGTATAATGGCGATGTATAACATTACAGGTCCAGTGGCGGATCCAGAGATTTGTGAAAGGGGGGACCGGTCCTTTGAAAAAGGGGACCTGCTAGTACCTACACTGGCTTAGATGTCTTACTGGAATGAAACCTTCAAGTGAAGGACCCAGGGGGCGAAGTCCTGGAAAGGCTCTTGGGTTAATTGGGCTTTTAAGTAAATTATGGGTTTATTTATGCTATAATTCTATATACATGAATGACAATTTAGGTCACGGGGGGGGGGGGGGGGGGGCGGGGGGAGGGCTCCCTCCCCTTCTACATTCCGCCTCATGCACTGATAAACAAAGCAAAAAGAGTAAACACGAGAAAAAAGTGAGTCAGTATCATTAAGGAAAGTGGTAAACTAAATTACAGTGTACTCTTTCTTTGCTAGAAACATATTTAAAATTACGCCATTATTTTGTTTAATTTCAGTCGTAAATAATTTCGCACCATTTCACAGAAATCATAATATTCAAGTAAGACCACAGTAAATATAGTAGTTTTTGTTCCCAATATAAAGCCAGAAGAACGTGTAGGCAAATTAATCCCTATCTTAAGCAATCCGCCACCCCGTGGGCGCATAGATCGCACCCGAACGGCACATCGAGTTGAAGCATACTTGTCTTAATTAGTCGCATTAAATGAACTTTCAAAAACAAAGTGAAGAAAATATATTTGCAACTTATAACTATCGATTATGTATTAGGAGAATCTCCTCTAAGGGTTCCATTTTGATACTGAAATTCGCAGTCAAAAGTTGAGAAACTTCAGCACCCCGAACAGTGAGAAGGAGTAGTTTAGAGAAAACGGAGCACTCTGCAGGCCAATTTTTAACAGCCGAGGGTGCTTAGAGTAATCTGGTCCCTTCGTGAACATATTTTTTTGAACTTAAACGCGTCTACGGACACCTACTATACTCAAACAATCTCTAATTATAACTCACTCTGTTGTCTTCTTTATCGCCTCAAATCCCGCCACCCCCATCCTCGGCGCCATGTCCCCCCACCCTTAGTGCCGTTCTAGCCGGTGAGACTATGGTAGCTCTTCAATTACGGGAGGTAAAATATTGTGCTACGGAACTCATCATTTAGTGATCGTTTTTATTTAGAGATTTTCATACAGACAGTAAATAGTGATACTTGATATAGCTACTTTAACAGTCAAATAGCTTATTTGATGCGAGCGGCAATGTCACCTAGGTGCACTTTAATTGCTAGAACCGGCAGAAGCTGAATGTAAATTTCCACTGAGACAACTGCTCCGAGATTTGGTGAAGGATCCAGCCAAGCCGAAATTACCACACACACCCTCCCCTTCCCCAACTATAGTACTGAGGACATAAAAGAAAAACTTGCATCCATATAACTTAGGAACATGATTTGGCGTGACGTCTTGAAAAGAATTTGTTTTTAAAGATCAATTTCCTGTATATTCCCACATAAAACATTGATCCCATATTGTAATTTTCACCCTGTCCTCGAACTCCATGATTTTAACAGACTTGAATCTTAACTGTCAAAATTTCCACTCTTCTGGCCTAGTGGTTGATGAGATTTTTAAATGCCCCCACCCTATTTTTTGCGATTATCTTCCCCTTTGATGGGGGAACAGCCCTTCATTTGAACAAACTTGAAACCCCTTCATTCAAGAATGATTTAATTTGTAGCAAGTTTGATTGAAATTGGCAAAGTAGAGAAGATGAAAATGTGAAAAATTTACGGACAGACGATAGCCAAAAAGTGATCACTTAAGCTGTCGACTCAGCTGAGGCAATAAAAACTAGATTAAGTTGTTTGCCCTACATTTTCCCGATATTTTGTAAATTTTCATACCCATGAAAAAGTAGATTTACTCGTGGAATAACACTGAAAATGAATGAAAGGAACGATAACTCTGGGTAGAGATTGGTGACGTAGTCTTTATTCGCCCCTCTGTTTCATAGTTGGATTAATACATGTACCATCTAAAACTCGTTTCAAACAGAGATATCTTTAATCAGTATACCAACAACAGCATTAACAAAGCGTGAATTTACACATTCTATCTCCCAGGCAGCCCGGGTTTCAGACAATTGCAGGCATCTCCTCCTTGCTGCAAGCTGCAGAGTACCTCGCACAGGTCCGTAGTCCGGACCACGGTGGTGGTGGAAGTGGTGGTGAAATGGTGGTTATAGTGGTGGGGGTGCGTGGTGTGCTCCATGTGAGACCGCACATTCAATTCTGTTACAAGTAATAGTACATAATTATATATTGGTAATTGAATCCAAGTACTACTAGCTGCATGTTTAATTGTTATTTATGTACAGACGTTGATTATATATACATGTACATTGATTGCAATAAAACAGAAACAATAAATATTTTGTGGTATATTGCATTTATTGAAATCATATTTTACTCAATGTACTGTAAAATTCATTGATATCTAGAAGTGTTTGTTTTGCCATGTAAGCAATGCCCGTGTCAGGAGTTGATATGCATGGTTTTTGGTAGCTAATATCTAACTTGTAAAGATAATACAAGATTTATATGAAATATTGAAGTGGACGATCTATACAGTTTATTTGATGTGAATTACTATTATGTATTTGTTTGGGGCGTGACAGGTTCTTTTAATTCATTTCTATTTGCTATCTATATCTAATGTAATCATGGGTCTTAGATAAGCCATGAAATGTTTTTAAGCTTCAAAAAGATATCTAGTGATCAAACAGTTAATAAAAGGCCTCTTAATTCATTTCTGCTTATGAGCGAGGTACAACGTGTTCGAATGTGATAAATAACTTTATATATAACATTAATTTCCTTAATGAAATTAAGATATCTGTGATCATTCTTTCATATGTGTATATTTTAGTTTAACGTATATCGTGATGCCCTCTAGAAATAGCACCGTGTGAACTCAGAATACATCGTGAGGTTTCATCAATTTTCGTGAGCATCAAATTTGGCGGGTTTGTTTTAAAAAAAAGAAGAAAAAACCCCACTATATTTCCGTAGATACGAATGGAAAATTATTATTTGATTTTTTTTCCTTTATGCCAAACCTCTTTCATCATAATACATGTATGTCAGTCTAACACAACAAAAACAATAAATAGTGTTAGGGGAACACTGATGAAATCACAGCAATTCAGAGTCCCTTGAAAATGATGTGCCTCCAATTACAACATTGCTAATTAAACTGTAATTGACAGTTAATTTTTAGTCATGCTGTAGCAATGCAAGGCTTAATGACAAGTTTACGTCTGTTGATTTCAACTCACTTTCGTGCTTTGAATATTTGTTTGTTTTTTTCTTTTCTTTTCTCATCATCGAATTGAACGAAGGATTTTGATGAACTAAAAACTATGTTTTCTACAATAAAATTTCCTTTTCCATTTTGTTTCCTTGGCTACTCTCAAACTATACTTTCCATGTTTTACCCTGTCCATTTTCGTTTTATTCCTACCTCTCAAAACGTCACAGTCACACCCAGAAACTTGGTTATTTGCACCAAAAGAAAAATCACATTTCAGAACGCAGATAGTAGAAGCTTGATCCACACCCGAGACCTGTGATGTGATCCCCACAAGGAGGAGTGCCCCCACTGTTAACGCTGTGTACATGGTCAAGGGAAAACTACAAATATAACAATTCTCTGTAGAAAATCGTGATACGATAAGGTCACGACAATGCTACATGTTAATACATGTAATCACCAATTCTACATGCTACTGTACAATATATAATAAGTAATAACCATACAAAGTTCTCATACGTAATCAGTTACAGAGCACATATTTTTCTGTATATCATTAAGAACTTTATTCAAATCAATTATTCAGGTGAAAAATGGCTTATTATTGATTTAAAGCAATTTGAAAATACAATGCACATTTGTTCGAAGGGAAAAAAAAAAAAAAATAAAACAATGAATTATAATAATTACATTTAAAAGATTTCCACTGTAATGTACAGCATTAGTATACTTTGACCTTGATCAGCATTATGTTATATGTACGTTGTACGTGTTTTTTGGGTTTTTTTTTTTTTGGTTTTTTTTTTTTACAATAATTCCAATTAACCGATTAGAAATCAAGCACTTTAAACGTATTGACCTATTCTCTTATACCTATGTTGTAACTTGTGGCTGATGTTATTTAAAAATAAAAAAGAAGACAAAGTGAGAAAAAGAAAAAGCCTCTCTGAATCCATTAATATGATGATATTCAATAATTTAAGTTTACTAGAATCTCTCTCTCTCTCTCTCTCTCTCTCTCTCTCTCTCTCTCTCTCTCTCTCTCTCTCTCTCTCTCTCTCTCTCTCTCTCTCTGTAATGCATCAAACAGCAAAATAAGTAAGTGAATTCACTCACCTTGATAACAAGACAAAACAGGAAAATAAAATGTAAATCTCCAAAACTTTCCGAATGCAATTGTATTGATTTTAAAATATTGTTCTGTTTTATACGAAATTTTAGTCATCAGAATGTACCCGAGAATATCAAGACGTAGAACACCATGGTACTCATCTCATAAACCCATAATCTGAAGTGCATATCAATGTAACATTGATTAAAAGATTAGCCAAAAAGGCACAATAGGAGCTAAGCAAACACTTACTTTTGATTTAGACCATTTTGTGCTCTAAGTCAACAAGCGAATGACGTGGGAGCTTTGAAGATTGAACATCGTGATTCTTGAAGAGATAGAACCTAGTTCATGGCGCGATATTAGGACTGATAAGGTCAAAGTTCAAGACGCTTATCACACAAGGACTAGTATTAATATATCTAGATATTATGGGATTTGTTTTGTAAATATTAAGATTTAATGGTTTCTGACTCACGAGGCGTGGTTGACAGTGTATATATGTATAAACAATTCCAACACTCTTGGCGTTTTATTGAATGCAAAGTCTCATATAAATGGCATATCAATTTAATTTTCATTACTGACTTATTACGTGCATAAAGGAGACATTATATAGTGCGAAATTCCACCATCCAAACACGTGTGTAGATTCGCGGTAACATACCAGCTCATGGACAAGTTTTGGATCTGAACAACTTCTCAACAAGGTCTATACACAATTTTTAAGTCTACATAAACTTTTCTACAAGATCTACACCAACAATTTATTTTCTACAAGACCCACAACATATACAAAGAAAAAAAAAATATTACTACGAGATTTACAGCAATGAAAACAACGATCTCTACTACTGCAAGACCCACTACAGTTATACTTGTATACCTTCATCTCCTACAAAATCTTTAACAACTTTTGTCACCGAAACGTCTTCTATAACACCTTTCACAACTGCAAAATCTACAACAAATAAACAAAAGCAAAATAATGATATTAATAACAACTTATTAACTTCCCACGATACTTATTTAAGCGTATGTCAATGATTGATATAACCAACTTCCATACTTAAAGTGCAATGATTCCTTATACTTGTTGATACTTTGACACATTTGAATGTCCGATGTCCCTTCCATTGTCAAAGTACTAAAGCAGTAACTATGGACGCTTGTAGGGCTGTCACGATTAGCCGAAAAATCGGTTAACCGCGGTAAATCTCATTCCTGGTTCGGATTTCCTGGTTTGCTCTTCCAGGATTTTTCCCGGTCCCCCCGGTGTTTGCTTTACTTTTTACAACCCTACATTTCTTGTTCGCTACACCGCGCTATGATTGGCTTTAATATTTTATCACATATTTACCCTATTCCAGATGATATCATTTTATGTGATATTTTTTCAATCATCACATAAGTATGATTCCTAGGCCGCTTGACGAAAATTCCCGAATAAATCGAGTAGTGCTAGTCTATAAATATTGATGGAAGTGGCACCTAATGTGGAATAAATTCCTTTAAATTATAAACAAGTAATTTTATATTGATTATCAAGATATTGCCTAAGATCGAAAAGGCCCGTTGGCGTCATTTTATCAAATATTGGCACTTACTATGTTCTTGGAAAGTCAAAATATAAACATACCCCCCCCCCCCCCCCCCTTCCGTTCCGACAACTGAATGTACGACTGTGTAAATCTCTCCGAGTGTTAGAAAATCCGAATAGAACACATTACGAAACAAAGAAAAGATCCGTCGTCACGTAGTTTACTCCTTTATTAATGGATTATCAACTTTCCAACTCCATCATCCATGCACAGAACTCACGGGTAGGGCCTAACTCAACATCTAGCATCTCTGCTCCAAGACAAAGCGATTCCATCACGAATACAAATATGTAAGAAACCCAAACACAATCCCACGAACCCTCTATGTTACAGGAAATATACAAATTCTATCAGTGACGATGTACAGATACTCCATTCCACTTCGCAACAAGAAATGGAGAGAGAAAAACAACATTCGCGTCATCGTATACGTCATCACTGGATGACTAATATTTTGACGCAATTTCTATCTAGTATGTCCTAAAATGTATTTTTTCTCTCATACGAATAATCTCTCTTATGATTTTAAACATTGCGACTGTCAGTGTTCTTATTTTTTTTTAAATTCCCAAACAACTATTTGTAGCGGCGTAATGTTAACGTTACGTAGTAATTCGGCCTCAGGTAAACAAAAGAGAATTTTGAAATCCTTTCTTACGCTTAGTCTGGATGAAAGTATGTGATAAAAAGAATCTCCATGGTTTGTGGTTTGATATGATGATTATGCCAACTCGTTGTGTGTTTTCTATCCCCTCGCCAAGGCTCGGGATAGAAAACACACAACTCGTTGGATAATCATCATTAGTCAAACCAAAGACCATGGGAGATCCTATATATATCAATGATTTCCAACCATGGAATTCCATATAACATCGGATAGGTAAAGCAAAACATGCGTCACGTGCTAGAAATTGCATGGATATGGAATGCAGGATAGGAATTTTACAATTTTATAAGAAAGTGGAAGTCAAAGATTTTAATAAGCTATCACTATCTCGCAAATATTCAAGCGCGAGTTTAAGTATGCAATAGGATCGCGCGGTACAGTACCTCAGTGGTAGCTAGAATGTCGCTTTCGTGACCGAAAGATCGTGTGTTTCTATAGTTCCTCTCAAACACCTTGAGACACATGACTTAACACTCGGCATTCTGACTTCGAGAGCAGCGGATCATTAGGATATGTGCTAGGTTCCAGCCTGGTTTAGGATATGACCTACTATATGTAAAATAGGAGGTCACATATAGCACGACAGGCGTTGGCAAGTTAAAGGTAGCTATAAATCTGTATCTTTACGAAAATTAAATCTTTCGGATTTTTTTTCTTATGTATACATTTTAATAAAGTTATGCTGTCATACGTAAATTACAACATTGAAAGCAAAAAGATACAAAAGAACAAAGCACTTGTTATTTATGATATTACCAACCTATGAAAACAACAAAGGTCGTGCCTGGATATGTAGGCATGCGCAGATCTGTATTAATTGTTTTGCGATGGTACACATGGCCTTTTTCTCTTTGTAAACAATAACTATACGATAAGTATGCATGTGGTATATTATCATATATTTTTGCATTTACAGTTCAGAAATACGTCAAATATAAGCTATTTTCTACAAACATTTCAAGCGTGATTTTGAATTCTACTTCCATATAAGGAGATCACGTGTTTATGACGTTCAATTCCCTTTCCATTTATTAGAACGACACGTTGTCTTTTGAGGCATATTTCTCGCTTGTTATTTACATTTTGACCGGGCAGATTCGCGGTTCACATTTTTTACCGTTTATATATTTGATTTCCTTTAAAGAAATCACAGTGTAATGGAATTCAAAAGATACAGATTATGCTACTTTAAGAAACTACGACCGTAAGCGCTATGGTCTAAATTTTCAGTACCTTACCCAGAGCCAGAGAGCCTATAGTCGGTTAAGACTGCTTTTTAAAGCTTTTGTCGATTGTTGTATTGTACATAATGTCATCCTTGTATGAATATTACATGTTATATTGCTGAATAAAATGTATTAAACTTTGGTGTGTGCATTTGTACACCCATTTTACTTCCAGGGTCCTCAAGATACTTGATTCATGAAATTCTTTTTAATTGCGTTATTACACAAAATAAAACCGAACCGAAAAAAACCCCGAAAACCGACATTCAGTTTCCTGAACCGAACCGAAAAATGTCTGAACCGTGAGAAGCCGGGTCTCAGCCCTCTAGAGACGCTTGAGGTCTTTATACTTTCAGCATGTACATGTACCTTGGAAGACCGAGACAATAAGTTTTCTTAGGACCTCTAACAATTCCCGTGTATGGTAACTGGAAAAAGAAATGGGGGTAAACTAGGAGAGATTCATTAGTTCCAAAGGTGACACGCGTTAAGATATGGAATAAAATACTATTAGCAGTATGTATAGATATGATTGAATATAGCAATGCTGAATAATTGTTTGATCCCGTCAATCTACACCTGTGACTGAGTAAATATTGTGTAAAATTCTTCAACATAACAAATAGAATCTTAACATATTTTCCTACTAGACTTGTCATGGCCGTAACTAGGGTGATATTTTTATGAGGCAAAAATATTACCGCCGAGCGAAGAGAGGCGAAAATGTTTTTGGCGAGAGGTCTGGGGGTCGCATAAGGCCCCAGAAGCTCTGGCCTTAATGTTGCGAAATCATTAAATTACTGGCATCTTTTTCCTCGTTTACAGCATATCTTTTATTATCTGTTTTTCTACTGAATCAGGTATAAGAATGTATTTCAGAATACATGTAAACTAGAACATGGGAACGAAACGCGCACTTTGAAAGCTACATAAAAGTCTTATTTTTATCTGCTATGTAAAGAAACAATACGAAGTATGATTGAATGAGTTAGCAACATCTTAAAAAAATATAATACAGCACGGAAAAGTAGATCTAGCCGTCACCACCGTGTGACATTCATGAATTCATCAGGAAAAGAAAATTAAACAAAATAAGTACCAAGAGAAAAGTGGAATTTCTTTTTATAAATGATTGAAAGCCACACGACAGGGACTCATTTGGTGTCAATCTAAGTTGTTAAAAGTAATTGATATATACCGATTTAATTAATTTATCATATTGTATATTTGTATGAATACTTATGTATATCTTCTCAATACCTTTGTACAATTGTTAAAGAGAATAAAGTACTTGAATTGAATTGTAAAATACATCACATGTGATGTAGAAGCCCATAATTACCGGTAAGGATGGGTAAATATATATGATAAATGAGATTTTGAAACAGACATGATAAACCTTATTTATTTTGATTAATTCATTTAATTTTTTTTAACAAATTCGGCATGAGACATTTGCCTACCGGTATATGTAGTTACGACACTCTTGTAAATCACCATTTCAACTGAAAACTCGCAACTTTAATAAAATCACACACATATACAGGTATGTATGTACATAATGTATGTATCTATAGAGGGTAGCCCTGCAGAGGTTCGCTATATATTGTATTTTATGTTCGTGAGTCAGGTGGTATTAATTAGGAAAATGAAATGGTTTTGATTTTTTAAAACATATTTGGGAGTTTGGTAGGGTTGTACCATTACATTGTGTAACTTGCTTTTTTTTTTTTTTGGTGAGCTAGCTTTTTAGCTGTAATGATATGGTCTCCAACATTTTTGTACCTGTAACGAAATTCTTCATGTCGATCGTATATTTCAGCAGTCTTTTGACACGAGGCATCCATTCTGCATGTGTAGAATGATATTTGCATCATCATGACAAGGGAAGTAACTTAATCGTCGAATTTTAATTGCCTTTAAATGACAACGAAACAGATTAAATTTTCACTTCATATATAGTCGCTATGTTTAATTATGGACAATTTTGAGATTGAATAGACGGGACAAAACTTGATTTTGGAGACGAAGAGACGACGCGAAAGCCATAAAATATGCTATATGTAAATTTAAAGTACTAAATTTCTGACATTGCTGCCCGCCATTAAAAGGTCCGATGTTTCTTATTCTTTTGTATTTTGCTTTATATTTTTGCTGCAGTGTGGCATTCAACAAACTTGAATATGATCCATTCTTTTTCTTTCACAATTAAAGGTTATAATGAAGATTTTATTCCCAGTTGATTGCCCCCTGTAGGATATTAAAGTTGATACCCCTAGCACCAATAAACCATCCCCCAAAGATTAATTCATCCTTTTGGTTCATTTTCATAGAGACATCACTAGCCCGGGACCTACCCGATTTGCGAACCCGATCTGTTTCAGCGTCAGATTTTATTGGCTAATTAATATCTGTTATCTTTGTTGCATCGCAGTTTGAAATCATTAAAACTTATTTCCCTGCCACCCGTAATGAAAACTTGTGAGGGGATGTCCTCCTTTAATATGTACAGAATGTACCATGCATATCTGTAGAGATGGCCACAAACAATATGTGCAAACATGCAGGCGTATTACTCTACAAAAAAAAAATTAATAGCGATGTTTTTCGTACCTTTGGACGTTACAACGAAATATCAAATTCAATATACATTTCACATAAGATTCAAGTTTATCATGGCGACTTCTTTGATATTTAGTGTTACAAAGGGCAGTCAAATGATGTCCATTTTTCGACCTCTTGCGCCTTTGCGTAATCAAATTTATAAAACAAAATACCCCCAAATGTGCACCAGGCAATATCAGAACACGATCGAAGGTTTACATAGGTAATGTAATGACAAAAGTCCCATATATGCTGCAATGAAAGTAACTACAGTAAATCTAAGCTTTGTATCAAGGTTAGATTCTGTGCTGTCGGTAATACCCGAGATTTAGCTAAGGCAAACGTAATCATATGATTTTGATATGATGGAAAGTGGAAAATATATACAGTGAATGAAAGCTTCAAAATTCACTTGATTTAGTGATCAAGAAAATTAAGTTTCAGGAAAAAGTCATCTGGAAAAACATTAAAACTTCTGCGAGATCTACAGATCGGCATTCTCGTATGTTAACTCGGTGAGGCAGTAAGATATTTCTTTTTAACAAAATGTGTTATTCTCTCCAAAAAAGAAAAAAAAATAATGATATGAAAAGGAGGGAATCCTCAAGTTCATGATAATACAGTATAGCAGATATGTAAATTATTATAAGGTACACATGTACATGTATATACATGCACTAAGTGTAAATTCTATACGTACTATCAACGTTATTACGACATACACTGCCTGTGACAACCCACAAACCATCCTTCAGAATTCAATCGACAAAATGTGACAGTCCCATTTAGAAATCTCCAGCAGAAGTCAATTTGTACAGTCAGTCAATATACCTGCTCACATGCTCGCTTTCCACCAATCAGTAATTAAGTTTGTTAGCATTTGACACCCTTAATGATTAGCTACCCGATAACCAACCATTGGCGACACATTAACAGTGCCAGATAATTATAGGTTCATTGGAAATGGAAGCAGGGCGTCCGACAGGCAGGTTTCTAATTATCACGGTGACGCTGGTCAACTCATTCATCAAGACGTTTAGACCAATCCAGAGAATACCGAAGGACTGCAACTGACCATCGTTACGAAATCAAATTGACCTCATGTCAAAGCGAGAAGAATACATGGTGGAGCTCAACGTATACAGGGCCCGTATTTTAAAACATTTCATTGAGAAAGTGGCATTTAAATTTGATATATGATGCTCAAAACTGGTTATTGAGACAGATTTATAACCTGTCGGAGTATTCTGGAGAATAATTTGTATCATAATGAGCTATGACATCTTAGAAGACACCAGGAATTAAGTCCATACCAATTTCTACCATTTCTACTTGTCTCATGAAATTTATTAGGAATGTACTTAGACACAAAAATAGACATGCTTTCCAATTACAAAAATCTTTTTCACAAGGATCGAATTTAAAGTTTGATAGCTTTTTTTTTCGGGAATCAAACCACAAAGAAACGGGGTCTCGCAAAATCTGAAGATTATTCATAAATACAGATTTTAGGGGGGAAATTTTATGGCGGGAAAATATAGCAAACGAGACTTGAGAAGTTTAGATTCTTCTGTGTGTAAGCAGAAGTACTCCGATTCCAGAATCAGTTTGTTAAGATTCTAATGAACAGGGAGGCAAAAGGTAAAACTAATAACAAATTTATCAGAAACAAAGTAAATAGTAACTTTATGCGGCATTATAACACATATCTTCAATTTTTATCAAACTGGCGATTCTTTTAACAATCATAACCAGCGCTAATTAACTTACATGTAGTATCACTATTAATTACATATATAGGAATAGGTCCAGATTCACTGATTATAAAACCATATTCTAACGTCTTCTTTCTATTTATCTCTCTTTATTTTCAGGCTTGATAAGATATTTGAATGATAAATCTATTTCCGCACCGGAAGATGAATAAATAATCACCATATTGAGGCTGTTTGGCTGTTCCTTTCCTTGTGCTATTGTGTGGGTGACATGCACTGGCTCATTAATTTTGTGATCCTCGTAGACCAGTGTTTGCATCTGCAGATGCTACGGTAATTAGAACGATACTATCTATTCATTTATTCAAATGATGTCCAGTTGTTTGAACACCATAAATATGGTACAGAAGCACTTCAAATTTACATTTTAATTATCTAAACACACACACAAACACACGCACATTTTAATATTCTATATATTCTTTCTAAAAATAGCTTTGGTATTTGATATACCAGAAATAAGTATCAATAAGATACACACTAAAAAAAATTCACTGACAAGACAATGAAAATGGTCATTTTCCCCAACAGACTTTCAATATTACATTGTTCATAAGCGTTTGTCCCCAATAGCTTTAAGATATTTCATTGAAGAATATTATATTAGATTGAATGAATCAGCTTGAAATAGCCCACCGTTTGAATGAAAACACAGTGAAAATCAATGCAGAAAAGAGTGAAAATGTGCCCTTTTCTTTATCAAACTCTTACATGTAGTTGGACATACGACTCTTTCCAACCGGTGAACCTACATCATTTGTTTCCTTCAATGTTGCTGGAGCTGTATATACAGTACCAAACTGAGGGTATCGCGTAAGGAGAGCTTGATACTTGGATTATGCTACCATATTCTTTGACATGATGGGCGATTTCTTTTTCATGGTCCACCCTCTTCTTGGTTCTTCCTGCCTTGTGTCATCGTGTAGACTGACTCTCTGTCTTTTATGTTCTGGTAGGTGAAACGTTGCAATATTCGATCTTGTCCTTTTGTATTCTATGGTTTTCCTTTCGTATTGTGTATTTTCTACTTTCATTGTATATTTTTATTTGTATTCTATAATTGTCCATTTGCTTTGTGTAATTTCATGTAATACATGTATACGATTTTTATTTGCATTGTATAATTGTGCGTTTGTATTGTATCATTTCAGTTTGTATTGCATTATTTTCCATTTGTATTCGATATTTTTGGAATTAACATACAAAACAAGCTGACATATATAATACAATACAAATTGTGTATTATACAAGTGTAAATAATTCAAATATCGAATATAGAATTCAAAGGAAACATTATACATTTAAAATAAAAATAGAAAATATACAATATAAATGGAAAATTGTAGAATACACAAAAATACA
>CAJDSM010021824.1:21452-63842 GCA_903981925.1 Ostrea lurida
TCATTGTTATACTATAGGATTTAAACATTCTTTTTGAAGAATTTATCGATGTGTAAACTCTGGACATTTTACTCACAACTCAATAACAGTGCGAAGCACTTTTATGTAAAGTTTGTGAGTAAAATGTCCAGAGTTTACACATCGATAAATTCTAAAAGAATGAATTTTTAAAATAATAATGCAACACCCCCTTTTTGTGTTAGAATATCTATTGCGATTGTAAAGTTTGCTGTTTGAGAAAAATGGTTTTAAAAAAATTGATGTTTTTTCATAAATATCATAGCTTCATAAAGTCAATGGTTACCATGGAAACATGCGAGATATATGTCACTTTGACAATGCATAATGGACAAAGGGACTTTACTTGTTATTGTGTATTTGTTGAACACCAATATTGGTATTTTCTTCCTGATATATTTTCAAGTTATTGCCTATTTTGTACCCATTATTGTTGAATTCTGGAGAAATCTATTTTTAGTAACATATCTCTGCATGGATGCATCAGGTGAAAATAATAATACACATATAGGGTTCATATGTATAGTGGTAAAGATTTATAAGTATCGACTCAATCCTGACGGTCGATGTGCCACCCTTTGCATGATTCTTACGTGAACAGCACTTAACAGTAACGTCAAGAAACGTGCTCCATTGGTGACGTCACAATCAAATTTCCAATTTTGTTCAATTATGACGTCAGCTTGCGGGCCGAAAAGTTTCCGGGCATGTATCGTGTGATATTGGCCCGCAAACTTCTAAAGGAAAAAGAGGAGATGAAAATGAAAGTATATAATAAAGGAATATATAGAATACAAATAGAAAATAAGCATACACTAGAATTGATGATTACTGAATACAGATTTTAAAAAAAATCATACAACACAAACGGTGAAATTTATAATCTTGCAAACAAAGGAGTAGGCCCACGAAGGGTGAAAATCGGCCCTGTGAAATGATCAACAATAAAATGAAATTTCAACAAATTATTTTATGCGCAAATTAATCTATGTATGAATAGCTTATCAGGGTGGTAAAGAATGTTGGGTTTTGCATTGGTTGTATCTGAGGTTTTATACCACCAAACATCATGAAAAATCATAAAATAACAAGAAGCCACATTTTTGTGATGAAATGTCCAAAATTCACACAGAGCAAAGGCTTGGACCAATTTATTTTTTGTGCAGTTAAAATATGTGCCTGAGAAATAATGAACCTTTAGATACGGTTAGATATGAAGGTAACACATATATTCCTGGTCCGATCTGTGCTCTATATCGAATTTGCGGTATTTTATCACAAAACGTCGGTGATTTTAAGCAAATTCTTGTGTTTTATTGATTCTACATCTATTATCATACATTAGCTATCATATTGTGCAGAAATTATTTGTTGAAACTTCATTAATATCTTACCATTTCACGAGACCGATTTTCACCCTTCGTGGGCCTTACTCCTTATTCATATCATATGTAATATTGTAGATAAATGTATATGCCTATACAGAATATTACAAATCATCATGTATTTACAATTCAAGAGTCATGGGAAGTAATCTAACTTCACTTCTGTGGTTCAAACCGTACTCATTAATATCGGCTTCTAATTTTAATGTACATGTATAGATCGATATCTTTCGTATTATGAAATTACATTGTTCCACTGCAACTTTGATGTAGAGAGAGGGCTACAATAAATTTTGTAAGAAAAAATTTTCAAATTGAATTTTTAAAATGCACATTGTTGATCGAGAAGATTTTCGTAAAACAACAGTGAAAAATGATTGAAATTGTTGTTCTACGAACAAATAACCCGATCAGTTCACAAAGGGTGTAATCCGAATGGCTCATTCAATGCTGATGTTAACTGATAGACAGCTATTTACATTATTAACATAGTATAATAAGTCAACTTGGCATCCAGATTGCACAAAGACTAGAAGCATTTGAACCATAAGTTCAGTATAACTTGGCATGAAACCAGTTCTGTAGATTTGTGTACTTCAAGCTAGAGATAGTGAAGAGAAAAGATCGTGCACAGTTCGATGAATGAAGGGGAGCATGTTATTTAATCGCGGTATTGTTATCAAAAATATATGTTACCATTTAATAACAATCCAGGTTTGATGAGCTATGGGGTTTGGTTGATCAAACATACTGCATGTAAGTTCAGTAACATAGGGAGTGGTTGGAAATAGAGAATCGCGCGAATGTCCCAGGCTGCGTATTCTAGATGAGCCCATAGGTTCTTGAGAATGAGACTTTTCGTGGTTGGGTTAAGTTGTGTACTTTTTCGGCCGAACATCGATAAATTCTTAAAAAAGAATGTTTTCTAAATAATAATGCAACACCCCTTTTTGTGTTAGAATATCTATTGCGATTGTAAGTGTTTGCTGTTTTGAGAAAAATGGTTTTAAAAAATTGATGTTTTTTCATAGATATCATATGCATCTAAAAAGTCAATGGTTACCATGGAAACATGCGAGATATTGTCCTTTGACAATGCATAATGGACAAAGGGACTTTACTTGTTTTGTGTATTTTTGTTGAACACCAAATATTGGTATTTTCCTAGTATTGATTTTCAAGTTATTGCCTATTTTGTACCCATTATTTGTTGAATTCTGGAGAAATCTATTTTTAGTAACATATCTCTGCATGGATGCATCAGGTGAAAATAAAATACGAATATAGGGTTCATATGTATAGTGGTAAAGTATTTATAAGTATCGACTCAATCCCTGACGGTCGATGTCCCACTCTTTGCATGATTCTTACGTGGAACAGCACTTAACAGTAATGTCAAGAAACGTGCTCCATTGTGACGTCACAATCAAATTTCCAATTTTGTTCAATTATGACGTCAGCTTGCGGGCCGAAAAGTTTCCGGGCATGTATCGTGTGATATTGGCCCGCAAACTTCTAAAGGAAAAAGAGGAGATGAAATTGAAAGTATATAATAAAGGAATATATAGAATACAAATAGAAAATAAGCATACACTAGAAATTGATGATTACTGAATACAGATTTTAAAAAAATCATACAACACAAACGGTGAAAATTTATAATCTTGCAAACAAAGGAGTAGGCCCACGAAGGGTGAAAATCGGCCCTGTGAAATGATCAAAATTAAAATGAAATTTCAACAAATTATTTTATGCGCAAATGATAATCTATGTATGATAGCTTATCAGGGTGGTAAAAATGTTGGAGTTTTGCATTGGTGTATCTGAGATTTTATACCCCAAACATCATGAAAAATCATAAAATACAAGAAGCCACATTTTTGGGATGAAATGTCCAAAATTCACACAGAGCAAAGGCTTGGACCAATTTTATTTTTTGTCAGTTTAAATATGATGCCAGGAAGGTTAGAATTTTGATACCGGTAACACATAAATCCTGGTCCAGATCTGTGCTCTATATCGAATTTGCGTATTTTATCACAAAACGTGGTGATTTTAAGCAAATTCTTGTGTTTTATGATTTACCATCTATCTATCATACATAGACTATCATTTGTGCAGAAATTATTTGTTGAAACTTCACTTTAATTCTTACCATTTCACAGAGCCGATTTTCACCCTTCGTGGGCCTACTCCTTTATCCAATATACATATGTACATATTGTAGATAAATGTATATGCTATACAGAATATTACAAATCATCATGTATTTACAATTCAAGAGTTCATGGGAAGTAATCTAACTTCACTTCTGTGTTCAAACCGGTACTCATTAATATCGCTTCTAATTTTTATGTACATGTATATATCATATCTTGTTTATGAAATATACATGTTCACTGCAACTTTGATGTAGAGAGAGGGCTACAATAAATTTTGTAAGAAAAAATGTTCAAATTGAATTTTTAAAAAAATGCACATTGTTGATCGAAAGATTTCGTAAAACAACAGTGAAAACATTGAAAATTGTTATTCTACGAACAAATAAACCCCGATCAGTTCACAAAGGGTGAATCCGAATGGCTCATTCAAGCTGAGTAACATGATAGACCTTTACATATTAAACTAGTATAATAAAGTCAACTTGGCATCCAGATTGCACAAAGACTAGAAGCATTTGAACTAAGTTCAGTATAACTTGGCATGAAACCATTCTGTAGATTTTGTCTCAGCAAATAGTGAAAGAAAGACGTGCATTCATGAATAAACTCTTATTATGTATTTATCAAAATATATACCATTAATAACATACTTGTTGCTTTGGGGGTGATCAACATATGAATGTAGTCAGTACATATGAATGAATAAGAATAGCCAATGTCACTGCTGTTCTAGAGACCCATAGTCTTGTAGAATGAGACTTTTTCGTTTTAATTGTTTTACTTTTGCCGATAGAGATTGTGACTATTTTGAAATAAAATGCTCGGTAGGTTGAAAATAAGTTTCTTAAGCAACAGTACATTGTACATGTATTACACATTTCAATACATTCTTGGGGAAAATTGTATTTTTTTTTTTTTAAATACATG
The DNA here is from genome assembly GCA_903981925.1 of Ostrea lurida. Classification (NCBI taxonomy): domain Eukaryota; kingdom Metazoa; phylum Mollusca; class Bivalvia; order Ostreida; family Ostreidae; genus Ostrea; species Ostrea lurida. Next base: position 25,945 of record CAJDSM010021824.1, read on the forward strand.
CATATTCCATTATTATATATTTTTTCTTTAGAAAAAGAAAAGAAATTCAAGAGACCCCAATGCTGAGTTTAGTTCTTCACAAGTTCAGATGCATGCTATTCTTTTTAAACAGTCATACAAAAAATAGCATAGTATCGTATAGCTCTTAGAACATGTACATATATTCTAAAAAGTCACGGAATTAAGCATTGGAAGATACTGACGAGTGGAAATGTATATTCGAAGTCCTTTAATTAGGAATGGTAGTCCAACCCAGTGAAACACATTTAGGGAGAGTTTAATAGGGTGTAATATGGTAAATATTGACAATAACTCAAAATAATTGGGGGCTCATTTTCATTCATCAAGTTCCGACATTTTACACCCAAGCCTAAATTTGATTAAAATTCCTACCCTGAATGTCGTCTTGACAAGCTCTGTAAATAATGTCCTCAAATCCAGAGGGTTTCCGATTACAGCCTCTCTGTGGTGTACTTCTCGTGACTTTGTGATTTGATGTCTTTCTTCCTCAAGCGTGACGTCGATGATTATCTGGAGGGGTAGTGAAATACACAATCTTATGTACCGTGAAAAATATAAATATGTGGAAAATTGAAAAATGGGAGCTAAAGAGAAATTTAAAAAATACGCTGGAAATAAGAACAGGTGCGATCTGATAGGATCTATAAATTGATTATAAATATCAACATAAATTGACAAGACGTACAAGATAAGATCGTTTCTTCTGTGTTATATTGCCAAATAATGACTCGAAAAATTGAAAGCCCGCCTAATTTGATATGCATCTTCTACCAATACTCCCTTCTCGTAAATGACTTCATTACCAAATTTCGAAAAAGAGCCATAGAAATTCTAACCTACATTGAAAGACCGAATCTGGGCGAATGAAGGACGAAAAATGAAGTTCTATTACACGAGAAATTTATCATCCTAGTCTTAGTTTGAATTGAATGTTAATGGGAGTTTTGGTGGATGATATATTGCTTAGACATCTCTATATGATAGTGTTCACAATACTTATGTTGATCTTCGTATGAAATATAATTCGCATTTAATTAATCGGGTTTCTTCTCCGAGTTAATAGTTTTGGTTTCAATTAAAAAGGTGGGTTATATTCTAACATGATTATAACTACCTTCAGATTTATGTGTTTTTGTGAACTCTTGACTTTTCACAAATAAATAAAAAATGGAAAGAAAACAAATTGATTAATATCCCTAGCAAGCCCGGAGTTTAAATCACAAAAAATGGCTGCACCATAAACTTCCTGGCGGTTGAACTTCATAACTTTATGTTTTATCCAATAACTTTATTATCGATATAATTTTATGGTTATTTAAAGCCACATGATCCTGTATTTGCGTTATATTTTCCTACATTGTATAGTTTACTTGGTTTTACGACTCTAAAGTGTTCATTTAGGAAGATAAACACATCAAAATTAGATTTTATGATTTGGCGCGGGCTTGAAAGTAGTGCCATGAATAAATTACATGTGCATATATATTTTTAAAAGTCATGGGCAGAAATGGATATCTATATGTTGTGAAATTCTTCGTGCTTCATATATATGATACTGATCTACTTGTACTTCTAGGGTGACCTCCAATTAACTAGACCTCATCGATCGATAGACAGATACAATGTAGCTAATACATGTATTTCAATAAAGACATGTCTTTTGGTACTTGCTCAGGGAAAATTTTTAATCATTTATAATTTCTATATCTCAGACTTACCATAATACTATAAATGTACATATTCTTTTCATCGAAATGAATAAACTTTGCTTTGAAAACACCAACAGTCATTTTAAGGTCAAATTAAACCCATATCATACATAGTCCTTTGTGTATTCCTTTCAAAAATAAGGACAAAACAAATGTACATGTAATTGTATCAAAAGAAAACGAGGTGTAGAGAAATACACATAAATGGATGTATCCCAGGCACAAAGCCTGTTTTATAAGGCATACCTGGGAGAGTCATTGGGATCGATTATATATTCTTTGTAATAGCTGCAATTACCCACTCGCTGACAATACATGTACATGTATAAGTATTTATAGATGAAGCCGTATTGCGATATACTTTTGACAGTAAATTGAATTTTGACCAACCCGCCGATATACTTTTGACAGTAAATTGAATTTTGCAACCCCCCCCCCCCCCAACAAACAACATCCCCCCCAAAAAAAAAACACCACGAGAAAGGTTTTTGTCGAATTATTTTTTGGTCTATCGGGATTTTGATACCATGGTAATCTATAATGAAACATACAACATTGATATTTAAATTTTCTGTCTCAATTTTTTGGATTATCACCATTTATTTATTTGGAAAGCGTTACAATTCATTCTCTCGTTTATCTTTTCAAAACGGAAAATTATTTTTATATTTACATCCTACTTTCATCTTTGTCGAAATTTCAAGTCGTTAAAATAGACGTGCATTGTTTGCAACCATTTTATGATTGTATTGTATTTTTAAAGTATATTGGAGAGGATCATTAAGTTGCAAGAACTTGTATTCAATCCATTTGTATATATCATACAATACTACGCAACCATGAGGAAATTACTATTACACGTGTGTTCGCTGCTTTGATTTGAGAATGTATGACATAGAATGTGAATAGCCTCTTCACAAATTTACGTCATTTTGTGTCGTTTGAAAATGCAAGGTACATATGTACATGCCGGAGTTTATCTTGGTCAGTGAGAAAATTTCAGTCTACACAATTAATTAACAAGTGTTTGTTTATTGTTTTACGTCCCACTTGAGAATATTTCACTCATACTGTTAGATAGGTAAAATATACATTTACATGCAGAATTGAATCAAACGTGTTTGAGTGTATCTTTCAACTGGTCATAACTAGCTGTTTGGCTTCAGAAAGTGTTAGCGCCGTGCTCAACCACGCATTGGAAAATATGCTGCAGCATATGAGCATCACTGCGCAGGACACTATAATTACGTATTTACTGGTTCAATAATGACCTATTGGTGTAGACATATCACACATATGTAACTGAACCCTTTCAAGTTGAAAAACTTGTCAATTGAAATTTTGAAAGAGTTTCGCAGGGATTATTTTTTGTGGCGTAAGGACTGATTAATCAAAACGTTCTAAATCTAAATGATTTTACAATTTCTGTTTCATCCAATATACCTTCTACATGTATTTTCGTTTTATAATAAATGATACAAGTAGCCGAGACTTGGAATTAGTTCAAACGTTGTAATTTATCAATTTCGTTGATACATTTTTCCAAACAGAACACCGATTAAATTGGTTTACTCGAAATTTTGTATAAAATTTCAGTATTTTCGCCAAGAATCTAAAAAAAATTATCTCATACTCCTACCTTTTAAAGTTTAATTTTAGACAAGGCATCGAAAATTATGTGAAATTTTAGAAGTTGACATTACTCCAAATATGTCTTTCTAAACACTCAAATTCGATAAAATGAATATATTCATGTTTTGGTTTACCCTTTGATGCTGCAGCGTACGTGTCTTTGAATACACAATGTCTTGCAAATTTGATTGATTGATTAATTGCATGTTGTTTAACGTCCTACTCAAGAATGTTTCACTCATAAAGAGACGTCGATCACCATTGCCGGTGAAGGGCTGCAAAATTTAGGCTATATACTCGGTGATTATGGCCTTTAAGCAGGGAGGGATCTTTATCGTGTCACACCTACTGTGACACGAGTGGTCTCATCCCAACGACCGCCCCATTTAGTCGCCTCTTACGACAAGCAAGGAGTACCGTCCAACCCGGATCCCCACAGGACTCTTGCAAATATAGAATAATTTATATCGTTTTGCTTATTTTCTTTGATATTATTTTATGTCTTCTTTTCTATGCCTATTCTCATTCATTGTTTAACAGATTAAGCGTTTAAAGGTAATTCTGTTGATTATATAAGGCCTTATATAAATGTATAATAGTGATAATGATGATGATGATGATGATGATGGGGATGATGATGATAATGATAAACAATACTTGCATACTAATCTCTAACACTCCGTATGCTGTTTATGTGTAATAGCAGTGGCAGACGATCAAAGGGTCAAATGTGCTATTATTTCATTTTAAGAAACTATTTACAAGCGTTTAATTGCCTTATGTATTACTACGCATAAACTTCCGGAATTTTTAAGAGTTATCGTTCTTTTGGAATTCTGCAAAATTCAAATTCGTTCTGCTAATACGCTTTGGATCAACAAAACCTAGCAATACTCTTTCCAACAATTTTATTTACTGTCAAAAATACGAAAAATAATTGAAAGAAACGGATTTTGACTAAATTCTTTCAGATGTTCAAAATAAGTGTTTTATTTGCATATAAGAAGATATAAGAAATGAAGTCTATTATTTTTTTTTCGGTGATGCAGGTATCACCGATTTTAGACGGTAAACTTTATCGATGCGCGATGCGCATCTGATGAAGTTTTACGTCTAATACAATTGGTTAGAACCGCTATCACCGAAAAAATAAAGATTTATTTCTTATCATTTAATTTTGTATCACAACAACAAAACAATATCCATTAGACTTTACTTGTTGTTCAGGTACGTGATCGAAAAATCACCTCAATTCTTAAAAGGTGTTTTAACCAATGAGAATCGGCGCTAGGTGGTCACGTGAAATAAAATTAAATGATATCAATATCAAAGAAGTAGCGGAGATATTACTTTCCTGTTGAAATGTTGCGTGTTTATAATTCTAGAGAGGCAATTGATATGTGTATAGAGCTTCGTATTGTTAAAAAATCCTGACATGTGAATAAACCTTTATGCTACTAATATGGCGCATATGATTTTCATACTTAAAAAACTGTCCGAATATTTTGACAATTTCCAGGGAAAATTAAAAAAAAAAAAAAAAAAAGAAGGGAAAAAGTCTTTGTGACGTCAAACATGTATATTCACATCAGAAAACATTTGCAGGAGTAACAAACCTTCAAAATCGTTTTAACACTTCCATTATAAACATAGATAAAAGAATATTTAAGTTTTGGGGCCAAAACTGATCTTCTTCCTCCTCTTTTCTTCTTCTTTTTCTTCCTTTTTCTTTAAGAAGTGACAACGCGAATGCTGTACAATGTATAAAGTCATATTGACATTACATACATGTATGTATGTATGTATTAATTTAGTATTTAAAAAAGTTATTCAAGGATTTCAACACTCATATCATTTTGTATAGAAATTGAATGTGATATACATGTACACCTATAACATTTTCTTTTTCCAAGACCGAGACATATCAGATCCTGAATGTAAGTTACGTTGAATTTTAAGAACGCGTCCAAAGTTTTGTTGATACAAACGTTAATAAAAAGAAAATATGGGTGGAAAAATGAAGTTAACATGATACATTTTTGTAGGTACCTTTAAATGTTTATTTTTGCGGGTAATACATGCATCTTTGTTTCCAAACTTCTTACAGCAATTAAAATGATAATTATTTCAAAGGTATTAGATTTCGTTCATTTGAATACCAAAGATTAAATGTTATGTGCAACATCTACATCATAAATAATTCTATTTCTTCTTAAATGTCTCTCTTTGCGAAGATGGGTTATACAGAAGCAATGGTTTTATTCTGCACCCCGATGCTACCTCGCGCGCGTGACCTTTCCCATTCTTCTGCTTTGACATTGCGATATATAATTGTCACATAGTCATGTGTTGATGAATATTTTAGAATTCATTGAATTTATCTTAATGTGTTAAATGATGAAGTCTTCCAACTATATTATAAGATTAAATCAAGCTGAATCATGCCCCAAGCCCTGAAAGGTATCTGGTATAGTGTAATTCAGCAGGAAAAACGGTGAATAATTTTTCGTTGTATGAAGGAGGCGCCTCGTTGAAATTGGCTTTGTTGTGTTTTAATTGAAGAATGATAACAAAAGAAAATCACAATGAATAGATGTACAGATGTGCTTAAACTAGCCTATAGATGGGACGCCTTAAAAGTACATGGCAATATATTTGATTTTGCATAAGACAGGCTGCTGGCTGAATGAGATATTGTGAAAACAACATTTAAAAAACACAATGTGCCATAGCTTTACTCTCTGAATATTCTACTGCAAACAAGAGCAATCAGAGATTTCTGAATCCGCCAGGGTTAAAGTCTTCTGGATCCAGATCGCTACCAAAATTTAATATGGTCTTTCTTTAGACCAAGATACTCTGTGTACAATTTCAAAGCAATTTGACCATTAGTTACTAGTATTGCATGAAGTTACATTAAAGTCTTCAGGATCGACCGCCACCAAAATTTAATGGATACTTTCTTAGACCAAGATAAATCTGGTACAATTTCTAAGCGATCTGACCATTAGTTTTTGCATGAAATTGGTAACGAACAAAGCAATCCACAAATACATAAATAAATAAATAAATAAATAAACGCCGCTGATTTTACAACCTCCTTGGCGGAGGTAATAAAACATGCATTAATTTGACAAAATCATAATCTGTGTGGGATGGTATCTGGTATCTTAACTTAAATTGCAATTGATGTTTTATTTTTGCCTTATGAGATCTGGATCGCCACCAAAATTTTACGTCTCTCTCTCTCTCTCTCTCTCTCTCCTTCTCTCTCTCTCCTCTCTCTCTCTCTCTCTCTTCTCTCTCTCTCTCATCTCTCTCTCTCTCTCTCTCTCTCTCTCTCTCTTATTTGATATACACATGTACTCATGATATTTAAAAAAATCAACAACCCAGGCCTTACCAGTCAATCAATGAGTATTAGTTTAAAGGTATCAACAGCCCTCAAGACCATAAATTGATATCATTTTTCTTTTCTTTCATCTGAATTCGGTGTCTGATATTCAGCAATATAAAGCAAGAATGTGTTCATACATGTAACACGACACTCCCCCCCCCCCCCCCAACAGTGCTTGTGTTATGATAAAAGACTTGATACACTGTACATCTATTAACACTATTTTGACCAGCCCTAGAGTCAGATCCCTGGGGTTGCGAAATTCATATTTTTGGTACGTCCTGAATTATACAGTATCAGCATAATTAAAGACGTCTTTCAAATGATACAAACTATTAGCACCGTGATTTTGGCCTCACCATGCTTGGAACCGAAACTCCTATCCCTAGGAAATTAAATCGTCAGTTTTATAAAGGGCTATCTGCTCCTTCTAAATATCCATTTAGGTTCAATTCAATATCAATATAATTGAAATAGATAATATCCAAATGTTTTGCACATAAGCACTACATACCAAGTTTGAGACCGCCATAAACTCAAACTCCTACCTCGGTGATCATATTTGAAATTTTGTTAGGGGTCTTCCCGCTCTACATGACTATGTTTATTCTTCGAGATGTGTGATGTAGGAAGAAAATACCAGAAATTTGTCATTTTTTGGCAGTTATCATCTCGGCACTAACGCCATAGAGGTGCAGGGGTTCTGAATTTTACAATGTGTGACCGGTGAGCAGAGGATGCTTACTCCTCCATGGCACCTTATCTTGCCTTCGCTTTTGTCGGAGATCCGTGTTGCCCTACACTCGACTTTGTATATGTTTTGGGGGGATTATAATTACGTTTAACACGATGTTAACTTCGTCTATTTATATTTCTAACTCATTTGTCCAAAAGATGCTTCATACCAAATTTTAAAAAAATGGAATGTAGCCATCAAGAAATTAAACGTGTTCAATTGTTAACGCACGACGGAGGTCACATGGCGGACGACGAACAACAGCATTTAATAGGTCATCAGAACTGGGTTGTTCAAAACCTTATTTAACCTTGGTTAAATTTACCATCCACTGGGTAATTAACCACTGGTCCTGTTTTACCCCTAGGGTTAACTAACTTTGCGCAATATCTATCCATTGGTTAGACAATTTAACCACCAGTGAACTTTTAAGCAACAGAGTTTAACCAGTGGCTAAAAGTTAACTAGTGGGTAAGGGTTAAGCAAGCTTTTGAGCAACTGAGTTACTCAGATGACCTAGAGATATACTGCAAACGTTTTAAAATCTAGTCCATGCATTTGATAAGTCTGCCGTACACGTATAATAAAGATTTGAATATCTAACAGTTGCACTTTTATCAGCTATCAAATTCAGTCCAAGATTAGTAAAGACCACTATTTTTGCAATATCATTTATCATGAATGATACAAAAGTGAATGATTCTCTTTAACCAATTGATTGCAATAATTTAACACTGCAGAAGGCACGGCAGTTGAAGCAGTATAGCCTGTTCTATTTATATGCATAAAGGTATCATGAGGTATTTCTCTCAACCAAGTCCAACATCGTTTTGAAACACAATTCCAAATTCTGAATAGGTCAATTATCTGTCATTTCGTTACTTAGCCTTCTAGATTTACACGTAAAGAAAATCTATATTCACATGTAATGGAGAGCAGTCAGATGCTAAGGCTGTCAATACCTTGATATGAATGAGACACTCCAGGGGCCCTAGTCAGAGTGGCTGCAAAACTAACTATGGATTTCAAAAAGCGGTTAATCTTGTAGTAAGAATAATTGAGATGATAAGTCGCCCTGTCGGATACCCGGTTTCCACTAATAGATTGATGACAGTATAGAGTTGACATCTTATTCAGACAAGATTCCGAAAGAAATGAAATTGTAGCAAGGCGAGGATAGCTATTCCTAAAACCACGAGGGGGTACGGTACACATTTTAACAAGTTAATAGACAGACATATAATTTAAGGAAAAAAGAAACCACAACAGTCTTCTATTATTTTTCAATCACACGAGGATTGTTCGCCGCCTTTAGTTAGAATGATTAAATATTTGGATCCGATTCTGGGATAAATGGGCACACTAACAAATTAGATCGTCTCTATACATGTTACCCGCAATATGTCTTATTTTAAGTAGTTTGGTTCTTTCATCATATCTCAGCTTCTGTTACAGTGGGAAATATGCATTATGGTTTGAGAAATCGGGAGCCAATTTTAAAATAATTAATTAGAAACAGTTAATGTACCATATGAAACAACATCTAAAAACATACGGAAATCAGGTCATTGCTGCAAAACGGATTTGTAGGGCATTCCCTACAGGCTTACAGCAAGGTGATTGAACAAAAATCTCACAAAATAATCTGGGGTGCATAATTAGTTTTATAAATAGCAAAATTATATTTTTTCTACGAGTGATCGTATTTTATTACTTTTTTTTTTTTTTAAACTTTATTCACGTTTTTTGTTTTTTGTTTTTTTTTTTTTTTTTTTTTGCTCTTGCTTTGTTTGATCTGCTTGTGTTTTTTATTATCATTTTTTTCTTCTTCAAATTTACGTCGGATCGCATAGAAGTGACCTATAATATACATAAAAGTCAACCAGATAGATAATAATTTAAAAAAAAAAAAAAGCAACCGGCATGCTAAAGTCATACATAAAAATAAGCCAAAATTGTTCCAGCATACTACACGTATCAATAACTGCTGAAAACATTTATATAAAATTACCAGGTTTCCATAACTAAAAGTACTTGTCTTCATTGAATTGTTTGATAATTACTTAGTTGCGATTGTCAAGTTTCACTTTGAAAAGTTTGTATTTTCTTTTAGTATGAATTGTCTAAGAACTACGTGTATATGAATGCGTATACTTGGGTAGAAAACAGGAAACCACAAATATGACAGTAAATATATAGGTTAACAATATTGCGACCAAGAAAATATTTGCTTTGGAAATGACTATTCAGCACTCTCTAATTAAATTCTCATATACTGGAATAGACTTTCCAGCACAGTGAATTCAATTTTTAAACCTGAGACTGAGCTGTAACAAGTTTCATTAATTCAGGCTTGTCATGGATGGCTATATGTGATAGTTAAGGTATTAAGGAAGAAAAAGTGGTAATCAAGGTGATCCACTATCTCCTTGATTGTCTATATCCCGGGGACATATTCATGTTTTGATAAACAACAATCTACTGATAGTATCTTGTAATAAACCTTAAAATGTACATAGCTTTTTATAGTTTGAAAAGGTTTTGCTTTCGTGAGAGAGAATCATTGAAAGTTGATAGGTCTTAGTTTAGAATAGAGAAATAAGGTCTGAATTGCAAATGGTGTCGTAGACCACAGCAAAATTAATGACCGATTGATAGCATCAGGAAAATAGAGATTTGAATGGGGAGGAATAATATCGTGGTGTTTATAAAATCTGATATGTTTAACAGAATACTGATAACCATGTCAATATGAATAAAATGAGCAGAAAAATGAAGACTGACTTCCAAAACGTTTTGGAAAATACACGCATAGATATGTAAATTAGATTCATTAATTCAAAAAGAAATATTTATTAATTCCACTGATCGGAAACGATAAATTCAATGAATATATTTGTAATTCAATCTTAAAGTAGCGTCATCAAATGAACATTTATGTCCAAGAATCCCATTATTATAGTAAAATGAATATGTATTTGGTCTATCAATTATTGCCCAACTCTTTTTTCTAAAATAATTTTGTTTCGGATCTTCGCTAAGATACCGTTGGTCTGTAAACATACAGCATGGATAGAGAATGTTACGAAACTTCGCAAAATGTATTAATGTTTCCTTAAAATTAAAGAAAATGTAAAATATGAATTCTGTTCTTGTAATCGATTCATGCTCTTTCACGGATCTTACTTACTCTGCTTTGATTACCGAAAAAGAAACAAAATCTTTCATACTTCGTGTAGAATACTATCAAATTAAGCATTTTCCAAGTTATATACCTAACTATATCCCAAAATCCATCAAAATGATTTAAGATTTCGAAAAAAAGAAAAAAAGAAAAAAGAAAGAAAAGAAAAAAAGACCCAAATTGAAAATAAACAAAATTTTATTACGATAACGGATAAAGAATTGTAGTGTAATGGGAAAAAAATTAAAATCGTTTTATAAATATTAATATAAATCAAATGCATTAAACTATTTACATGTAAAATCGAGCACTAGGATTCGCCTTCATCTGAAACAGTTATTGTAGAATGATTATAGAGTCCCTGTGACATCAAGTTCAGCGCCAGTGTATTTTTAGCTCCTGTGCATTTCTTAATTTTTGCACGTTTGTTTTGGAACCAGATTTTTATTTGAGATTCTGAGAGTTTGAGTTCGTCTGAGAGTTCTAGTCTTCGCTTTTCTGTAAGATAACGACTTCCTTCAAACTCGGATTTCAGTGTCTGTAGCTGCTCGGTGGTGAATGCCGTCCTCGGACGTTTTTCATCGGGTGATTTCTTTTTCTTTATTTTCCTGGAACGTGGACCTTCAACAAAAATAGATGTGACAAATCAATTATTGTAAATATCAATACATATATGAAGATACCAAATAATATTTGTAAAACTTCATATTAGAATGACAAATATTTATTTTCTTTCTTCTTGTTTTCATCTATATATTGAAATTTATACTTTATGCAATGCATACTTCATATAAATTGAAATACTCTTTTTGGGTAAATTAATAATATGCCACTATAATTGCACTATTCTATTTTCATTCAAGATTATTTTTCCTGATTCAAAGTAGTAACTTTGGTATATTCGAGTACAGATATAGGATGAAAACAATTCTTCATAAACAAAGAAAACTATTGAAATACCCCCGGTATATCTACACGCCGAAATTTGAGCACTTCTAACTTTCCTCATGATGATGAACAACAACAGCAATAACAACAACAGCTAGAGATGTTTTAAACCAATAAAACTAATTAAACTACACCTATGACAAATCATAAATCAAACAAGTGAACACGGAGGTAAATTGCTAACGCAGTGGTACGTTTGTATGTTGGGAAATGTATGGTGTGGAGAATAATGAGTCCCAATTAAGCCACTGCTGAGAGAGCGGCAATAAACAGTGTGGACGTCACATCAGCCTCTCATAACTCCGGTGGGGTATGTGGCACATTTCTCTCATTACACAGAATCAAGTTTTCTGAACAAGGCTCATATCATTTTCTGAGATTTCCAAGTCTAAATTGTAAATTTTCTTTCAAGATACTTGTAAAGTTACAAAAAAAAGTTTGATGGAATTTATAGAAAAATGGAATGTTCGGCACCATTTTCAGATTTAGCACCTTTTCGGATGTAATAATTCTATGATGGTGGTGGCAACAACAACAGCGATAATGATATGATGATGATTATGAAAATAATAATAAATTAATAATAATAATAATAATGATAATTTACAACAATTCCAAAATGTGTTCATTCCTGATTGAACAAATATATTGTATGTTCAATCTTCGTTTAATTCTCAGGACTACTTTTTCAGATTCTGATCAATTTTGGTATTTAGTCTATACCTGATGAGGGTCTGTCGGAATATCTAGTGCAAAACACCCACGCTGGCCACAGGGGTTTCTCGTTTCCGTCCGACCCTGGGGATGTCGCTACGGGACTGCTGGCCGCTGGGTTTGAATCAGGACTGGAACATAACGAAGCTTGAGAGTCCGAGGGTGAAAGTCTAACAAATGCCGAATCATGCCTGCTTCTCTGAAGATCTAAACTGAGACCGGATGTTGAAATTGTTCTCGAGCCACTTCGCACAGGAGAAAATGCGGACAACCAATGCCGTTTTGGTGGTCCAAATGTCGGCTTTAAGATTTCGTCAATAGAGAAATTTGAACATCTTGCAACAATTTGTTCGTTTCCAATTTGAACGTTTTCCTCTTTCGAATCCATAACCAAACGTCCTTCTGAATGTTTTTGGTGTCCTATGGAATTATCAATTGTTTCACGTCACACGCTCATTATGGTACTAAAACTAATTATCAAATCTCCACGACATACTTATACTTATTTTTCCATGCAGCAAACTTTGAGAACTTTTTGGCCTGTTTGATTAAAAAAAAATAACAAACAGGACCACGAGGGGCGGAGTTGTAGGATCTGAACAGCGACATCTAATTAAAAATACGCCAATCGGAGTGGAAGGATGAAATGCGTTCATTTCTCTCTGGTAAGGGAGCGATCAGGTTAGATCAGATTCTGATTGACGGGTTATGAAGTCTGGTCTGGGTAGACGGATAAAATGATACAGAAAAATGCGGCACGTCCATAAATTAGTCACAAAAGAGATGTCGTTCTGTCACTTGCTCTTGACTCGAGAGGAAACATGATCTTTCAGACCAATATGAACGACGGTTCATTCTCCTGCATTTTCCAAAATATATATCTTGATTTCGCATTTTAAGGAAGCAAATTTTCCTTCGAATATTTAAATTTTTCATTAATTCATTTTTTTTTTTATACATTTCTATACATGTATATAGTTTTAAATTTTCATCTTCGAACATATTAATTCATAACGTAACGATATCTATTAATTAATTTCAATTTGCTGGAATAATAATTCACTTTTTTACTAGGGAGATGGCATCATCATATGAGTGAATACACTTGAGAAAAATATAAATATATACGAACTTTCTCTGAAACATGCTTTATCATAAATTTATACTATATCCAATACTGAAATTGAATGTTTTTGCTTTAGAAATATAAAGTTTTTTTAATATTCAAATTCAGAGGAAAAAAAATGCATGGATATTTCTATCTCAAAATAAACAAATATCTAAATAAATATTAGGGGGGGAAAACCCAACAAATTAACGTCTTGATCAAGGGAACATGTCCACAGTCCTCAATGAACTTGGTATTCAGAGTTTTTAACATAACATAGAAATCCACATCTTTATGACGCTGTAAACGCTATGTACATGTAGCATACTAAATGATGCAATTAATGAAATGTATTGGCAAAAGAACAGCACTAAATGAAAAAATCTTTAAAAGAAGATAAATTCACCTAAACAGACACGTTTAAAACTTAGTAATTAAGAATAATTGCTACTAATAATTATCTTCTGAACCACGTTTTCACTATTTCTTTATACATTGACATTACCAATGTTCCAAATAACGAAAACTACCCATTGAAATCCATCCATAAAATAATATAGGACAGTTCTAAGATAAATAACCTCAAATTAGCTCACAGGACTGTTGACCCGCAGCCGAGAGAAAGATATAATTTTATTGGTCATTACTATACATGATTAAATACATTAATGACGGGAGAAGAAAACTAATTACCTGTAAAATCATTCGCTCAAGACGTTCAGGGCAGTCTCTTTACCCGGGGCGCCGTGTGGTGTTCAGTGTCAATATTAGCGCGTTAAGGGATCAATTTCTGGCCAACTTCAGCGACTGTTGATAAATGTCATTAACAGTTTCCTCCCAAATTAGACTGCACCGTGGACCCATCCTCGTCATCCATCATTATCATCTCTCCCCGGAACTTATATACCCGATATATGTAGAGATAAAGGCTGGAAAGTAGGAGTTTCATTTCTTTTCAATATTTCAAGGATGTGATGTACTGTATTGTACACAAAATACACATACATTGGAACAAACAGTTTTTTTTTAAGTTAATGTCATCTAAATAATCATCAAAGACGATAGTGTTTTGATAAAAAAAAAATTTATTTGTTTTTTTTTTAAATTGTTATCACACAAAATATACATACATTGAAACAAATTGTTTTCTAGATCTTGAAGTCATCTAAAAAATAATAATAATAGACAAAATAGTGTGTAGATGTGAACATTTTTAATTAGTAATTATTTTGCTATCAAACAAACAATTCAAAATATATTACAAATATATCTAATCACAGTTAATAGACAAACTAGTGTGTAAAAGTGATCATTTTAAGAAAAAAAAATATTTTGCTATAAAACAAAATTCAAAATATATTATATATATCTAATCAAAGTTAACTATAATGAATCCAAACTCGCTCATCTGATCTGCAGTTACATGGATGTACGGTTCATCGGTCATGCTCGTAATTAAGAGTTAGAACAGATAATTTTTCAGCTCTTGCGGACTGACCTTTGGCACAGCCAATTAAGAAAGACGCAACAGACATAGCTAGAGGAGCTACGAAGGAAGGGTATAGTTTTAACGACAACATTTTAAAGTTATCTGACAGTTAGCGCGCCATCAACATGTCATCACGTTATCGGGTTCCAGGAACCCTCTCTGGACCTGGAGAGAAAAGAGATTATTGGAAACATGTAAACTAATTAAAGAGATATTGAATGCGGGTGAAATTAAGCAATTAATTAAGTTGTATACTAGGCTGAGAAATCGTAAAACAAAAAGAAAATAATTAATTACACCTTCTATAAAATAACAATTTTATGCAATCGGAAAGGAAAGAAACAAACTTTTACGCATCAGGATATTTCATTTCAATTCGTCTAACTTATTTGAATTAATAACATTGAAAATTTGACCATTTGCAAAACAACAACGCTGAGCATTTTCAATAAAAGCAAGTTAGATCATAATTACATATATTTATTTTGATAATGAAACGATGAAATGTATGCTGAAATTCCAAAAGATAATGTCTGGAAAGTTTTAAAATCTAAGTATCTAGGCAAATAGTCGATGGGCTATCAGAACAATTACGATTCCCAAAGGACACAATAACTAGACGTTTTCTACAACCTTCTTCTATTCAGTGATGAATAAAACATGCAAGTTTCTGAAAGATTCAAGCGATAACTTTATCAAATCTTAGTTCCACATATACAATGTATACATTCATTATATTACTGTTTGATTGTACTTCTATATTGAAACACTTTATGCTATAAGGTACATGTGAATTGTATGCCCATTCAATGCATATCATGTGTAATATTGATGTATGCCAACATGGTGAAAGTCAATAAAGAATTTGAATATATTGTTTATAATCTGAGTCTAAGAACAATATCTGAAACACAAAGATAAGTTTATTGTTCCAAGATGTAATCTCGAATAATTAAAAATGTCTTTTGTACCAGATGTTGCAAAACAATAAATTAAATTTATTAAATGTACAAGAAGGGCAGTCACCTCAGCCAACCCGTTTAGCAATTACATATTAACTCGTTCTTTTCGTTGGTAGACGTTATACCAATATCATTTACACTAAACGAAGATATGACTGTGATACACAAGCGTAACATCCTCAATAGTCCTCTTTGTTCTTGTGGTTAAGATGAAAAGGTGGGTCATTTCTTTTTTGCTTGTAAAAATTATATAAATGCTAGAAATTTTCTTTTAAATCGACTATTAAGAATCGATTTAGTCTACATATACTGTAGATACAAACCTGCTATTATGAGGATTTGGAAATTTTATCATTGCAAACTAACACTAGTATTTTTGCTGCTGTTTATAAATCCATATATTAATCCTGTAGATTCGAGTCATTTATCTGTTGTTGCCCCCCCCCCCCAACCCGCCAATAATGAAATATGCATGACTTCTAAGGAGAGGGGCCGTAAGTTGAAATAACTTGTCTCCAATCCGTTTAATTATTCATTAAAAATATCTTCAAAACAACCAAGGTTCTTTCAAATTCATCATCAATATCTACCTTTTCAACAAATAATTTCAAATTCTCACGAAAACGTACAGTAAAGGTTTTTAAACAATAACTCGGAGTCAAACTCTCACTCGATAAGACAGATTTATCTACAATGTACAATAGGTATAAAATTGACCACATGGCTTTTTCAGTCCTTAACAGCTGTCTCAATATATGTTTATCTACCACAATCACCAAATCTATTTAATTAATTGGAAAATTTATACATTTCGCTCGCGTTAATCGTGGGAAAGTGTAGAACAATTGAAGACACATGGAAAGGGTGGTAGAAAAGTATATTGAGGGCAATTTGACGCGATTCTTTGGTTAATCAAGCTTAGATGATTTGCCTATATCGTAATGTGTTAAGACATTCCAATCATATTTCGCTTAAGCGTAAATTTCTTATCTAAATTAAGTCTCAATGAAAATATTCTTCAATAGAATCAAAGTGATAATCGAGCAAATAATAGGTTGTCCTCTCTTTCTAGTATCTTAGAGTCTCACCAACAATGGTTGCGCACTTTCAACTGGAATCAAGATATTTTGAGGAGAAAAAAAAAATACGCCTTGCAACCCAAATAAATTGGACTCAAGGTCATTTCTATTCCGTACAATTTATGTATATCGTGTTCTTCCTTCATATTCTTTTCCTGTTCTTACAGAAAGCAAATGATAAAAATAAATATATTCCTATCTAAACGGTATACATCCAGGGAGACGTGATATGGGTACATTCTTAATTGACAGATAACGAATGACACCTCGAATAAAGTTGACAGATGTTAGGTGTATATGCTTATTAATTTGTCACTGACGAATTCTAGGTGGTAATGTATGGTAACAAGAACTAGCCGCAGTTGTCGTGACTTTGCTAACATAAACCCCGGTCCAAGCAGACATCCGTTGCTTAATTTGTTTCATAATAACCGTTCGTATGGCTCAAAGTAATTATGTAAACCGGTTGTTATCATTCGTTCGAATATGGCAATATCCGAGTAAATGTTTTAAGGAACCCCCCCCCCCCCCCCCAAAAAAAAAGTTGGAATATTCATTTCAGTGTACTGTACTATTACATAAATTATGAAATACGGTGATAATTCAAAATGGAAAAGTCTTCTTGAGAACAATGTAAACTTTGATATAGATTGATAATACAGGTTCAGATTATATTTTACAAGTTGTGGACAATATAAAAAATGATTTTTGGAGGGATGTCATGACAGCTTTTAAGATATTGCAAGAAAATGTCATTATCAAATCTTGGCAGGATTATACTAGCAACCATTATGGAATAATCATAAATTCAGATAGAAAATCTGTCCATTTTTTATAAACATGGTATGATAAGGAATAAAACATGTACATGATCTACTGGGTGAAAAGGGGAAAAGTTAGATTTTCAAATATTAAAGATAAATTTAATTTCAAATAAATTTCTAACATATATGGGTAAACGCAAACAGTAGTTTAAAGATATGAGGAAGTATGATTTAACACATAATTATTTGTGCAAAAGCCACTTATTCCATTGAATATTTAAATATTTGTTTTAACTAAAACAGGTTCAAACCAATGTATGATATCTTAATAGGTCAGAAGTTATACCTACGGGAAAAAAAGAATGGAGTAAGATATTTTTTAATTTCGATAACCATGGAGGCAGTCTTTTATCTGCCATTCATGACTACATCAGAATTCCATTTTCTATGGTTTCAATACAGAATTTAACCACCATATTTTAACCTACAAACAGTTATATGTACAAAATAGGCAAAACAGACTCAAAAGAGTTTGCACCTTCTGTGAAATGGAAGAGGAAACAATTTACCTTTGTTTGGAATTGTCCAAAAGTACAACAATTATATCAAGAATTTATCAGAATTTTGTAATTCAAAAGATATTGAAAGAGTTTGATGATAAGACTTTATACTTTGGTGAAATAAAACAAAAAACATCTTAGGTCTTTCAACACAGTTGCTCATAATAATTAAAAAATTTATATATAGAAATAGATGCCAAAAAATCAGCTGTTCAGTACAAGCTTTAATAAATGAATTTAAACAATGGTATAAAATTTTCGAGTAATAGTTATAGGAAAGATATGACTTGGATAATTTAAAAACGGACTGGGAATATAATGGTCCTCTTTGGTCAACTGACTTTCTCCCCCCCCCTCCTCTCTTTCCCCCCCCCCTCTCTCTCTCTCTCTCTCTCTCTCTTCTCTCTCTTCTCTCTCTTCTCTCTCCTCTCTCTCTCTCATATATATTATTATATTAAAAAAAATGAATAACTAGTATTATTGTTACATGTAAACTGATACTTACTACTGTATATATTATTGTTTTTGTATTACGTCATGTATATGCACATGTAAGTCTAATTGAGCAAAAAAAAAAATAAAAAAAATAAAAAAAAAATATGAAATACGGGTCTTTAGCTAGTTTTTGTTCAAGTTGATGAGAACAAAGATGTCTTGAAAAAACTTACGATGTCTAGATACGGGGTGTATTCATTTATCGCTGGGCAATGATAATGGACTGTTTTATGTAAGCCTTTGTCTTACCAGGGGCGTCAGGTTGTTAGGCAAAATCTTACTTCCATGTAACAGTAAATACATGTATAGTTTATTTCTTACCTAAGGGCAAGGACAAATTACAGCACACTAATGGTGTTGTGTATGTCGTCACCCTACTTTCCTCTGTAATATCTTCATACCATCGTGTCCTCGGTACGTTTGATCTGAAGAATGAGACAATAACGGTTATTAATGATAGTCATACCGTTATCTGCTTTCCTATCATCAGTTACCGTTGAGACCTTTCCTTCAACGCAACACAGAATAAATTTCTTCGAAAGAGACTTAAGAGATTTAAGCATAATAAAAGTATGGCCGGTTTGTCGTTATTCATAATGAGATATAATTGTATAGTAGACTGTTTTAGACAAGCGTTTTGCAATCAACAGAGAATGTACATGTATATGATTCTGCTGAAACATATTTTATGCTTCCATTTTTTATAAACATACAAGAAAACCGATTTTTTCTGTCCGTAGCTTTTTGTTATTTTCTTGGTAGTAATTAACAAACAGAATACATAATGTTGGTGAAAAATTGTCATTTATTAATGTGACGAATTGTGACTTTGCAAACTTAACTTATACACCTTAAGGAGGCTCATACTTAAAAATTTTATTACATGATTCATTTAAGCACCTTTTAAGAAGCATGGTTTCACGTTCGAAAAAGTAATGCAAGCTCTCAATTATTTTATATGAAATTTTTTTTTTATTTTTCCGGAATGATGAAAAAGTTGTTTTCTTTGCAAATAGAGGTTCTAGTATCCAAACTTCGCTGTGATTTTTGTGCATGATATGAATATCTAAATAAAACATGCCCAAGAGACCCCGAAAGAAGTTATGATTTTTTCGAGAAAAAAAATATTTTACGAATATTGAAAATGCTATTTGTTGTATTTTTTAAATCTATGGATAAAATCTTCAAAAAAACAGATTAATTAAATGACAGACACGTTAGACAAATATATTTTAAAAAGAAATTGAAATGAAATGTTCTTATTTTCAGATATATCGCTATATTTCAGAATTTATTCTCAGCGAGAAAAAAGTACCGATCCCGATCGAAATTGATAGAAATGACTGAAATAGTTCATATTACTGGTATTATATGGACATTTCATCAGAATTTACTTTCCTTTATAAAATATTTATAAGTGTAAACCATTTTACATCAAGGGAGTGTAGTTTTCTATTACAATGCTCTCTATGAATTTCGATCGGGCTTGGTTTCAAATTTGAAAATCGCAATTTCTAATTTTGGCTATTCCATTTCAATTTCTTTTTTAAAATTATTTCTCCGACATATCTTTTTCCTAAGTGACATGTTTTTTGAAGATTTCATCCATAGATTTAAAAAATATCACAAATAATATTTTCAATATTAATAAATATTTTATATTTAAAAAATCGATTGTATATCTGAGTTGTTTAGACATGTTTTATTAAACATTACATATATTACATCAAATCACAGACAAAATTTGGACTCTAGAATCCTTTTTTGCAAAGGAAAACAACACTTTTCTTATTCCGGAAAAATCACCAAAAATTCATATAAAATAATTGAAGCTTGTATTACTTTTCGAAGGCGAAACTGTGCTTCTTGAAATGTGCTTAAACGAATCATTAACTAAAATTTGGGTGTATTTGAGCTACCTTAAACTAGGGAGATCCCCGATTCACAAAAAACAACTCAGACAACCTAGCCAAGAAGACATTGGGATCTCTACTAAATAATTTAATATAAACTAGTAAATATAAAAACATCATAAAATAGAAAAATAAGGTGGCAGCTTACATATTATGTTTTGTCATGTTCTATGGAATGGGAATCTGTAAGGTACATTGTAACTATCGCAAACGTATCATACATATATATTGCAGATTAAAAAGGAGAAAACGAACTCATGAATTGTCTTTTACGAATTGCATTTGTTCGTGGACTACCGGGTTTAAGTTTGTGTCTGATAATATCACTTCACACAATGCACATCAATTCTTATAATCCACAAAATATTATTTCTTTTAATCATAAATTTTGATAAAATACATCAGATGCACCATGCCCTGCATGAAAGGTAGATCATGCCTTATCGTCTTCCAAGAGAATTATCTCTTTCTATTTAAGCAGAGCTTGTTCTATCATCAGTATCCAAGTCTTTCTTCTTTAATCCTTGGATCAACAGCAAATTGACTATTTCAAATCCTGGTTAGGTGTCAGAAATAGTCAAAGATGATCACAGTATGCAGCTGCTCTCCTGAGTAAAGCCGGAGCGCCATATTCACACCGATAATCCGTGTTGTTCAGCTCCATATCTCTGTACCATACTTTTGAATGGAAGCAAGATGAGAATCTCTAATATGTATATCATACAGTACAAATTTATTCAAAAATAAAGTAAATATTCAGAAAAATCTGGTTTAATGAGCAGTGAAAATAGTGTTGCATACTTTAGTACATGTATTTGATATATCATAACTACTGTGGCTTGAACGTATTTCTTTGTATATAATATATACAAAAAGATTGTCAACTTCTTATAAAATAACAATATACAGTGAATACAATTCTTTGGATAAAAAAAATACAATATGACTTCTTATGATAAGGTAATCAAAAAACAATTAAGCTGAATTTCTTATGTTTCTTCATAAGATATGGGATTGTATTTGATCTAAATATTAATTAGCATAATTCACAAATTCATACATATACAACATAAACTCGTGCATGCACACATATTTGGGCTGGTTTTGGTTGTTGGGTAAATAGTCAACATTTACCGCTTTATTTTTAACGTATTTTGGCATGGATGACTCAGTAATTTTTGCCATTTATTGGTCTTCAGTAAGGAAACAGTATATCATAATTATTTTCAGCAAATAGCTCATTAAAAATTTGAATTTCTAATACTTTCAAGCTGTTCTATAACAGGTAATGTAAAACGTTAAACTAATGTTTCAAAGAAAATCGAACAATGTTTAACAAAAATAACTTGATCAGGAGACATTGAATACTTTTCTAATTAAAACGAAGGAACATAAATTTGTTTTCGCTCGAAAATGTAAAGCATATTAACCTTTTGTAGTCCTATGCTTTACTAATCATTGAATTTCTATTACTTTTTCATTAATTATTCCTTGAAATATGGCCCATGAATAATAATCAATGGAGTTAAATTCTCATAACACTGTGGTAAATTATGATTTTGCGCATTATTCTGATGTTTTACTTGATCGGAAGGATGATAAGTTAATCGTCACATGTGTCCCATTCAAACTTCCCAAATATTGTATCTTTTTAACAAAAGTTAACATGCATATTGCCATATGACTTAGATGGAAATGGGACACAAGTGAATTTCCCAAAATCAATTACGCAGCCTGCGCTGTAGATTTGCATGTGATAAGCCCTTTTTTATAACACTGTTCTCATGTAAAGTACGAAATGTGTCTTTGTGTCCTCCATGCACCCCCAGTGAAATAGTTCAAACTAACGCGCCCCAAGTCTGTCAGGACCTCAAACTTCAAACCAAATGCGTGTCCGTGAGCATCCTTAAAAAACAGAAACTAGTAAAACATATTTTTCACAGTCAATGCTATCAAACACGTATATATGGTTCTGAACTAGGATTGTTAATAATTTTCTTTGACATATGACCTTTGAGAACATTTTAAAGTGAAATTAAAATGTCTGACTAATAAGATACCTTTTTGTATAATACTTTACCAGAAATCCAATGCCTTACCTATAAAGATATCCTCTTTATATTGTACCTTACCAATAAGGATCATTAAAAAATAAAATTCTAAATAATCACGTCGTCGTTGTGACAATTATTGTTTGAATCTGTGATGCTTTATTTTGGTACGATATCGAGTTTGATAAATGGCTTGAAGTTGCTTATTTTTTCTTCAAAAAATGATGAAACTGTACATCGAATTAATGCCTTTACAAGTAAAACAAATAAATTTCATCGCATGGAATACAATTCATTCCAACGATTTCTCAAAATTAAGTCCAAAACAGTGGGGGAAATTTGTGTTGAGCTATACAGGGGGAGGGGTAGACCCTTACAAAATTGTCACACATTTATAAACGTTACAAAGAAAATCTTCGACTTGATTAAAATGTGGATGTATTAAAAGCAATGAAATTGGATGAATCTTGTATTGTATAATATATTTCACATTTGATAAGTCAAATGATACATCTCGCATGGCGGTCTAGATCTAAAACATAGTTTCTTGAAACAAATAAATTATTCCACAATACCAAACCAAAGATAAAAAAAAAATCTGAAGGCCAGATTCAATTGGTAATCAAAAATAAATACATATGTACGCTACTTTTTCTCCAAATGTTAGAAAATGCCCAGGAACTCCATTTTACACATTATTAATTATGGCGTTAAATTCCACGTGTACGATTAGGTTATTAGTCTACAAAGGAATTGCTAAACACGTAATGTTCTGTAAACAAAAGTCTCGTGTCAACATGTGGCAAAGATGGAATATAGATTTTATCAATAAGTTTTATTTTTACAGTTTAATGCCCTGCGGTTAAAATTCAACGGTTAATTCATCTATCAACAGGCTTGTTAATTCAAATAGCCTACTCTTCCAGGTTTCAAGTAAAATTTTACATGCAACAATGATATTAATTCTATTTTCTCAGAGAACCTTAAAACGTGTGTAATTGTCGATTAGTGAAGATTTAGATTTATTCAGGGTAAGGTGATATTACATTTTTAATACATGTAGCATATCAAAAAGACAAGAGCAATGAAATATAAATTCAGATGTCCATATAAGGTACAATCTTAAAATATGCAATTCATAAGACTAGACATATATTTATTCATTATATTTCTTACAATTTTCACTATTCAATCAATTTTTGAGACATGTCCCTGGATCATTTTGATAGACTCTACATGTAAAATTGGTATTTATGCAAGATGAAATAACAGAATCGAATACATAACGATCGCAATTGATTACTTGCAAACTGTACATGTATACGGAAAATACATGTAGCACGAAGAGAATATCGACAAAATTACTATTACTATGCAAAAACACATTTCCGTCCTTTGAGCTGATGATGGTGTTCAGAGCAAAGTCTGGGTCTTTCAGACCTTGTATTTGAAGCGGTCCATCGTCTCATATAATTTCAGTTTTTATTTGCCAAAGTTCTTCTCCTATAAAACTCTATTGTTCGTTTTTCTGCAAAATACTAAAATTAAAAATTAATACCTAAACAAATTATCCAAAAAGTTTAATTTAATTCATGAAATATATACTAACGGATCTTTTACTGCGTTGTATCTTGATCATTGTAACTAATTCTGCTGTAACAAACTTGTATATCCGGAGAAGGCTTCTCTTCTGCTTTGCTTTTACCGTGGTGGACATAAAACAATGTAAAAAGAGTTCTGCAAAACTTAAAAAGGCAACAATCGTCATACATTGTATTCAATGCATGGGGAGCGACTACCGTCAAGAAACATTATACATGTATATAAGTTTAATAAAGAGTTATATAATAGGTTTACTGCCAAGAATAATACGTACTTTAAAAGCAACAAATACTAGTATGTATATACTAGAAATAATCATAGAACAAATATAACTCTTGCATGCAACTTTGGCACTGACACGATGCGGGATGTTTCTGAACTAATGTAAGATACTACTGGGCTGATGTTCTGAGTATAGGCCAATAGCCATTAATCTTTAGTTTCAATTTTTTATCTTGTTTTCAAAATGACTGATTTTTTTCAAGTTTAAAAATCATATTTAATTATGCTCATTTCATACTTACAATGCATCAATAGAAGTTGACCATCATGCAAGAAAAATTGTGATCCCATATTGACTATTAACTCGAATCCAATCTCCATTTTAATTTCGATTAAGCTCATCAATCATCGTAATGAGTAAGGAGGTCTTAATGTATGATCTATATATCAACCCTGCTAAGACTACCCTTCAGATGCATTCAGAATTCATATTGAGTTATTCAGAAGTGAACATAAAGTTATTAACAAATGTAATCAAATGCTTAATAAAATACACTAGGAATCTCTACCATATAGTCGCACATTATTCCAACTTTTTCATAACAGAACATTTTTAATCTTCTATTTTACATACATATTGAACAAAGTTATGTCATATATCACACGTATTCGCTTCTCATCAACGATTTATAAAAATAAAATCAAAGGACCCCGTCAGTGGAACAGCTCAATGTTAAGTTAGGTAACGGAGCCCATAAAATCAGAAACTCATTTTTTCTTCCTACTTCCGGATAATAGCCCTTACCCAGGATATTGTACTGATCTAATATATCGCGTAATGATGTGAGGTGATCAATCAAACGTGTGCCAAACACGAATCAATTATTGTTTACTAAGTGTTAACACCATTGTCATTACAACTCGCAACGGACCAAGTGCCATCTTCTCTGCTTCCTGCGGGCATGCTTCATCAACCGGGTCTTCTGGACACTATAGCTCCGCCCACTTTCTTTTGTAACTCCGCCTTTTCATCGCCTGGTTTCCATAAGAACTTAAGAATTTCGAGTACATCATTATACTTTTTGAATGCTAATTCAAGGTCAATATAAGAATTGTGAAACGATCTTTAAATAATATTGCCATTTGAAGAGAAATATTTTGAAATATGACGGATGTAAAAGTAAAACTCGAATTACAAAGTGATGGGGAAGATAATGAGATCGATATTGAAACGGACACAGGTATTGTTGAAAGGAATCCTGAAGAATCGTTGAATAATGGACCTTTCACAAATTTCTCCATCGAAGAAATATTGAAACCTGAATTTGGAATGCGGAAAAAACAAAACGCTTTGAGCCAAATGAACAGACCTAGCCAGAGATCTTCTCCAAAAGAACAAGATGAAAACAAGTCCCCGGGGAGCAGTTCGGTGGGGCCGCTTCCCCTCCCCGCCTGGGTCTACTGTACCAGATATTCCGACAGACCTTCTTCTGGTAAGTTAATCTCGATTGTCCCTGTGCTTATTTTACCCATTTTCTAACGTGCGAACACGCACATCATAGCATTGTAATTATATCATAATATAGTTTTCCAATCTATTATATAAGTTTTGTTTTACCTTAAATGATATCACCAGAGGATGATACTTCTGTCGATGATTTTTGAAACATTTCCTTACTATTTTTCGTCATCTATATATAACAGGTCCAAGATCAAGGAAAGTTAGAAAGAAAGAAAAGACACCACAGGACGATAAAAGACCACGAACGGCATTTTCTAATGATCAGTTACAGAGACTGAAAGTGGAGTTTGACAAGTGTCAATATCTCACGGAACAGCGCCGCTTAGAGCTGGCAAAGACACTAAATCTCTCAGAAGGACAAATCAAAATCTGGTTTCAGAACAAACGTGCTAAGGTCAAGAAATCCTCGGGAGGAAAAAATATTCTAGCGCTTCATCTGATGGCCCAGGGACTTTACAACCACTGTAGTGTATCGATGGACGGTATGGAATAGTGAAACACTTCATTTTTAAATAGTCAACTTAATATGGAAAGAATGACAGAAAATCAAAAATGTGGAATCGAAGCGAGGCTGTGATAAATGTGAGAAAAAGAGATTGTATATTTAAAAGATATATTATATAATGTGGATATCGACTAGAAATTACTTGCCATGTTGGTATTGAGCAATTGAGATACTTATTGTATATATATTGCAATAGCTGGCTCCAACAATTATACAGTATAGCATTATTTATTACCAGCATTTCGTGCGTGTTGTGCTCTTTTTTTATTGGCATTAAATCTTGTGTTAATAAAGTAAATGATTAATGTAATAGTACTAGTATCAATAAAGACATTGAAGCTTTAAAATACATTTGTGTATATCAAATGATTATGGATACAAAGTGAAGGTTTACACGTCAGACAATCAAATCAAAGCCAACAGATGGACGGAATCCTATCATTTTCATTGCATTCCTAACTAAAGCTATGCATGTTTCATGAGAATTTTCAAAAAAAAATTATCTTCATTTTGAGTTGTTTTTCAAAGGAAAAACTATTAATTCCAAGCAGGCTTTTCCCGCATTAGGTCATATAAAAGCAATTAAGATTACATCAACACCACGGATATTGAGTATATAGAAATCGATTAATTAATGATATTTGATTTCTGTGAACACACATTTCAATTATGAAATTTAATAATCTTTATTGGCTTTATTTTTCTGACAATTGACCGATTAGTGCCATCCAGAATAGGCATTGAAATGAGAGAAATCCCCATTAATACCGAAGTATCTTGTTTTTCAAAAGGCCTTTCAAATGAAGATGGATGATGCTGCCTAAATTTACGAACTACTATTTGGAATATTTCAAATTATAAACATGATTTGATTTTTCCCTTTCAATCCAAGTCTTTTTTAGGAATATAAAGATCATCAGCAATATCTAGGGTCTCATCCCCACATGAGAATGAATTTCTCAATATCATGGGAATATTTAGAACAATTTGTACGTTAATTTCCAACTACTTAAAAGATGCACTAACTTGCATCTTCGTAGGACTATTTTTCGCATGAAGCAAATTTTTATTCAATTCGAAAGAACATACTTGTTACAAGATTTCTGGCATTTAACATTTATGAGATTCATTGGTGGCTGTAAATTCAAAGAGCGGCCAAGAAAATTCAACCATTGCGTGAATACAAGATAAACGTTGGTTTCATACAAAGATGGGCAAAGAAAATTCAACCATTGCGTGAATACAAGATAAAAATTGGTTTCATACAAAGATGCACCATAAGAACAAAAGAAATTCTTGTAAGAATATTAACTCGCAAAATGTTTACCCAAGGTTAACCCACTTACAAAGTAAAATGGACCAACTTAATCCGGATCTATTTTATTTTGAATGCTGAGTAGGTTTAACTGCAGCATGTATTACCATACAGCATATCAAAGCTGAATCTGATCTTACATGTACAGTGTACATTGTCTTCTCATGCATTGGCAGATACAACAGAACTAAACGAATATTACCTGCTTCAACTGTGTGGATGAAAATGATCCTATTTTGGTTTGTCTATTGTATATCATAATTTTCAACGCTGATTTATCAAGAAGTACCGTTGAAAACAATCATTGTTTAATGTTTAAGATATTGCAAGTTAGGTAATTTAAATTACTCTATCGAATGATGAGAGCTTCTCTGGGTTTTTTTTTGGGGGGGGGGGTTATTGTCATTAGTAACACAAGTATTCAGATGTGACAAGGTTTCTAAAGGTACGAATGTAATTTTAGTACAACAATTAAATAAGTATTGTATAACAGTTTATGAACCTACTTTGAGCTGTAGTTGACAATTGATTAAATGAACCCACTCGAGCTATAGTTGATAACTGCAATATGTGCACAAAGTGGGTTAAATAACTAAACTCTGTGCAAATCAATTGAGATATTCTACAATTACAGGTTGTTACAAACTAACTGTAAACAGAGTAAAAAGCTGGTGTGTTAACGCGCGCCCGTACAATTACATGCACGTCCATTGTGAGATGATCGTGGAGCTACTGTCTGATCATGTTAATATTTCATCTAAATTAAAGGATAAATTTTACATATTTTCAAGAATGCCTGGAAAATGTATAGTATATCATCATGGCATGTTCCCTCCACGGTCGATCTGCTCAGGAGACAAAACCATCCCCTAGTTTCCAGATTTAATGATGGACGCTATCTTCGGAATTTTGGTAGTCTGCGGTCCAGCAGGAGACACGCGACACGCGCCAGTCACTTCCTAAAACCAAACAGATTGCTTGGTCATTAAAACGTTTGGTTCATTTCACACGAAAACAAACATCGTTAGACCACGTGTGGGAATGAGAAAACCTGATAAACGCCGTGCCTGGCTTGACATGGCTAAGACAACAATTATTCATCCTCTCGTATCTGTTGTCTTTAAAAATTTCCACGGTTGGGGTGGGTGGGGGTATTATTGTGTTAGCCCCGTATGCATGTTTTGATCTACATGTACGTTTTGTAATAAAAATTTCCACATCTGTATTTCAGAACCTTTACTTTTCTTGCCCACTAATTGTCTAGGATGAGATAGATAACGAGAAAGAGATATGACTGACATTTTTATTAGGTGTAAAATATTTTGAATCGCTGATATTGAGGTAGATATTCGATTTCGCTCCTTCCGATTGACAACCCCGGTCTATGCACTCAATTTCTATTTTCATGAGTCAATCCTTACAATTCGTTGGTCTGTGTCAAAAACATTTTCATTAAAGAAGTACATGTAACATGCACAATGAAAGCGTTTTAACGGTGATTAAAGTGTACGTTACACCATAATTACCGTACAATGTACGATGTAATCAATGTACACATTATTACATGTATGTAATCCGAAGTTAACAAACCGAAAACACTAATGCAATAACTACAATTGGAAAAAAGACACTAACTCTAAATCTCTAAGCGCATCCGCCATTACCATTACATACACACAAAGAAAAAACTATTAATTCCACTAAGAATAAAATTGTCGTTTTCGCATTCGACATCAGCAATTATTTTTCATCCAAGCGTATTTTTTGATAAACATAAAACATATGTCTTGACTGTTAATTTAGTACGATCAGTATCTGCTATCTCAGAAGACGCTGTATCGCCCGTGGGTACAGTGCCGTTGTTCTTGAATTACATTTCAAAATTTTAACATCAGATTTAGCACTTGTTAAACCGATTATGAATGCCCGCAGAAATACAAGTCAAGCAGTTAATTACAACAGACCCTCACTAGTCTAAATGGCTACCAAATACTGGATAAAACAACCATCTTGCTAATTTGATTATGTTATAGTAAACATGCTTACATAGGTCTGTGATTACGGTTCGTTTTTCGTAAATCTTTCAGGAAAATTTACTTACTTTTGTAAATACATGTAAGTCATTGTTATGAAAGTGTACGGTTCTTCTATCATAATTTTTTTTTTTTTTATCATTCATCTTTTTTATTTGAAAAAAAAGGTCAGTAAAATATTCTGTTTGCAGTTTTTTTCTTTTCGAGTTTTCTTTATTCGCCTAAACCATGTATATTTAGTTGTACACGTACATGATATACATGTAACAATACACAAAAATAAAAAAAAAAAAATAAAAAAAATTAACAAATAATAAAAATAAAAAAAAAAAATTACAAAAGTAAATATAATAGGACACATACAAATACATGTAGATAAATCATGGAGGATGGACCAAATCAGAGATTGTAAGAATATACATGCATTGTTCTTATAACAATGCGTGATAGATACATGTAACTCATACATGTATATAGGTTATATAACAGTTATGAAATTTAGAGGAAAAAATCATTTTAACCCCAAAATCACAGTCCAAAGACGAAAGAGAGAGAAGAACGCACTCTATAAATAAGCAAACGGCAAGTTGAAAGTAACGGAGTATATAAAACCATTAATTAGACTTTTAACTGGCGGAATGATAAACGGATCTGGAGTCTAAGTCATAGTGACGGCAAGAGATAGTCAAATAACGCCTCTAGCACGGCCATACCCACTTATCAATCCCCTATTAATGAAACTCTGGCACAACAAGCAATTAAGTGTCATCATTTATAATAATAAGATGCTACTGCAGACGGGGCTCTGGTTAATTGAAAATAAAGCGATTTGGGGATTCGGAAGGCGTAACCATCGAAGGCTCTACGTTGTATATCGCCCTGTCAAACAAAATTGACCCACGGTGACGAAGATGAGACTGAGGGAACATAACTAATAGCATATCCAGTTTCAGTCGCCAAATTTCCCCAAACCACAGCAATTTTGTAATTGCAGTATTTCAGCGATGCTGTGTATCTCATACAGTCACATAAATTTTCAAAATCACGAAGTGTGATTTTTTTTTTCCAGAGAGGTGGAATGTTTTTACGAATATCCTTCCGGGGAGGGGCTAAAGAAATCAGGATATCTCACACTGTGAGAATAGATAAATCACATTTTACCAATAATTGCTCTATATGTACAATTTTCAATTAATATAAGATGGCAATATACAGCCACGCAATAAATCGGCTAAGTACCTCTTTAGGATAATTTTTTTTTTTTTCAAATCCTTAACTGTTTTTTTTACACAATGCTTTCACAGACATCCATTTCTAATACCAAAGTTTTAACCTTCAAATGAAAGAATGACAATAATGTAAATTTGGCAAAACATTCAGTGGTGCATGAAAAATGAAACAATAACTTCTTTGTAATACACGTTTTGCAAATACAAAGCTCGTTCGTATCTTGTCTAAAGCACGAATTTGACTATATCATTATCTAGGCGATAATCCCAAACAATTTGCACCGCAGTTGCCGATCACACAGACGATAGCAGGCATCTTTGATCTCTTCTAGCAGCAACTGATACAGGATGACAGTCTTAATGCGAAAGCTGCATTATCTGTCGCGCGCGATGAACGGAAAAGCTCAAGGATTTCCAAAACTTTGCCATCGCTTCGCATAGAACCATTTGCCACTAAAGACATTTTAATGAAGTAGTGCAATATCTGCATTATTTGTCTCGTCAAATTTTGATTTATCCGAAATATGCCAGGAAATCAAGAATATTAATATTTCTTTTACCATTCCTCCAAACAAAAAGAACAAGGTGTGTTTGTGAAACGGATTACGACACCAGTGGAGGGGGCTTGTCATAAGGAATACACATGTGAAGCATGAAAGTCCCATCGGTTATGACCAATGTTAAAGATTTGCAGACAGACAGGCAGGCCAAAAACTACGTGTGTATGCCCCCTAATCTTTGATTCCGGTGGCATAAAATAGATGCATGTTCAAGATGGTACCAGGCCCCCTAATCTTTGATTCCGGTGACATAAAATAATTTCTTTAAAATAGGTGCAGGTTAAACATGGTTCTAGTAATGATTTATAAATAATTATAGCTATGAAATCCATAATTTTCCATATAAATGCTAATGGAGATGAAAAAGAAATCTACTAGCATTGTTATATTGCATAAATGTATATAAAGGAAAGTGAGTGGGGTTTTTTAAAACTCATATACAGTATAAATTTTCACTTTATTTGCACTGAATAATTATAAACTTTGCTAGAAAACCATACCCCTGTGAGACCTTTAGATTAGTGTTGTAATAGACAGAACGGGGTATATGTGTCCACCGTTGTGCAGAAGAAGAAGAAAGTAGCAATAAAGTGAAATTCACAAGGATAACATTAACTCGTGCTGAACTACTGTAAGAAATAGATTTGGTTTACAAAGAATGGTAAATCTGTATACATGTACTAACACTTAAAACAAAAGACTATTTGAAATTGCATGTGGATCTTTTTAACTTTTGATGAGTCTTTTCAAGTCGCATTTTCTGTTAACACTAAATGTTATAATTGTATGTTTTGAATAAATATTTACGTATATGTTTGTATGTATTTCAACATCATAGAAAGAGTTTTATCACAATCATGTCCATTTGCATATTTGGAAAGAAATTCACTCTTATGAATTTTTGTCATATATCGTCTAGACTAATGACCATATTTCATATCTAGTAAATGAATGGTGGGATTTTGGTTATCATGGTATCATTTTGAAGGGTTCATCAAATTAAAATATTCCACCAAGTGAATTTTCAGAATTTTGATTACTGCTTGATTTATTTTCCCTGGAATTTTACATTGAAGTCTATGGGAACAGCATGTTTTATGAAATTATTTTTCAAAGAAATGATATTTTATACAAATCTCTCGGTAAAAAGTTGCGAACACTTTCTCTTTATGGAAACGTCATTTATCACACACATTTTTAAAAACTTTTTACAAAGGGCGGATAAATCTTGAAAAAAGTTTTACAAAAAGGTCGGCTTATCATCATATATTAGTCATATGAATATCATTTACTTCACTTTCACCATTACTTAACTATAGACATTTATGTTGATATAAATCATTCAATATTCTTCATTACCCCTTCATTATACATGCAATACCTTAATCATTGTTCCTCGTTTGACTGATCCGGAAAAATGTAAAAAAAAAATTCAATTTCGAAATTCAAAATTTTTCGGAATTTGTTGTCCTGTGTTAGATTTTCTACACTTACTATACTTCTTAGTAAATTTATTTTCACGTTGAGTGTCACTTTGGAAGAGCAAAATGAAACATTTTTTTAATCTAGGTTTTAACAGCTGTGTTAGTGTAGATGTTTCAAAACCCAAATATCCACACCACACCAAATGTCTCTTCCCTATAGTCATCTTTTCTGTATAAGTGATAGGATTTTTGAAAAGACTAATGAGTTCATTTACCGATTCCATTCTACGAAACTAAAACATCAAAACATATATTTACATTTCGCCTCCTACATCTGCGACTCTGCGGAACCAATTTCACGGTATGCTTCTGGTGATGAATGTTCTCTTTCACAATGTACACTATAAACACACCGATACTTGTAAAATGTAATAATTCTCGCGTGCTTCCTGTGAAAAAAAATTGTAAAGCATGTAATCAATTTATCAGTAATGTGTTTTACCGTATTTATTTTCTTAATTTTGTTTATTACTCATTTGTATGTTTTACGATCCATATTTTCGTTTGAGGAATTATTAACTTGAGTCACGGTTAATGAGTTTTACGCTTTGTGATTAGGACTAAAAGTCTTTATCTTAATTAGAAATTATTATTTTGTCCGCAACATTCAAGGCATTACCGCCTATAACAAAACAAGCATTACACTTTTTGAACAAATGCACGTGTAATCAGTTATAAAAATGATTTTAAAGAAAAAATCATTTCTCAAATCTCTACCTTATTATTTTGGTTTATTTCGATTCTCTCAGGAATGAAAAAAAAGGGGGGGGGACAAAAGGGAAATATGTGTTGAAGCACAAACACACAAACTTTCTGTTTACTATATTTTGTCGAAGTTTTTATAACACCATGTGAGTATGTTATTATGATTTCTACAAAAACCATAGTTTCACTTTAAATTCATAAAGCGCAGTCTCGAAAATAAGAGTCCTGTCCTTCCTCAATGTGGAAGGGGTCGTTGTCGTCCTGGGTACCATATCTTGGTACCCTGGGTACTATTTGAATGTTTAAATGTACCCTGGGTAATTAAATCGTTTGTTAACGTACCCTGGGTACGATTAAATTATAATAGTACCCTGATACAAATCTCGTTTGTGGTCATCACATGTTTAATTTGCGCGCCAATCGCTTACCATATTTGTTGTTGTGCTTTACATGCTCTATGTACTTTCCTTCTACTATTACCGGAGCACATTTGCATCAGGTAAATCTCGTAAAGATTCCGACGAACGATTATTGTTTTCCGCCTTTCCCAGGGTACGATTATTATCGGCCGCAAAATAATATTAGTAAAAGTTCTTAATAAAGAGTTTCAGAAATATGTATGAATTAAAATATGAATAACTGTTATCTATACGTTTCATTATTCAACGAATATTATGAATTCACAACTTTAAACGAAGTTTATACAAGTACTCCCCCAAGTGGCAGTGTGTAAAATATAGATGCAATTCATTATGGGGCTTCTAGATATTAAAAGTTATTTTGGTTTGAACATGCGGCGACTTCAAAATAATTTAAATTTTGTATATTTTGATTGCTGCATTGCGGTAATTCTCAATCTGCAAGCCAAATTTACAGTAATGTACATCTAGCCCAACAAATGATATCGCCATAATCATGTGACACAGATCCGGGGTATGCCTTTCAACTAGAACACCAATGTTTCTGCAATATTTTTACATTCAAAATCAAATGATTGTATATTTGCTCCATTTGTCTATCTTCATGCTGATGCGTTTACATTTTAGAAATCAATTCTGAACTGCAATCTAGCTGCCTAATTAAAAATGGCCAAGTTGAAGGGCATGGACAAGATATGGGGGACAAGAGTATACTTGTATATATGTTGGTCGTTTCTGTATGTTTCTTTGAAAATAGAATCTATTTAAATTTTTTTTTCATTTTAGCGGCCGATTTGATGCTTTGCATCAAAATTATCTTGTAATATTATGTAGTACCCAGGGTATCATTCTAATAAATAAAAGTACCCCGAGTACATAAATGGCGTACCCAGGACGACAAAGACCCCTCGACAAGAGTTTACAGACCTCCGCCATGGTTACATTAAAGTCTGGATCCAGGCCCGGATCGCCGCCAACATTTGATGGGGACTTCCTTAAACCAATATACATCAGTGTACCAATTTTCAAAGCGATCTGACCATTAGTTTTGCACGAGGTTATATTAAAGTCTTCTGGATCCAGGATCGGGGTTCCACCAAATTTTAATGGGGGTCTTCCTTAGAGCAAAATACATCTGTATACGATTTTCAAAGCGATCTCACATTTAGTTTTTGCATGAAGTAAATAAAAGCCACCGATTTTATGACCTCCTTGGCGAAGGTAATAAAGATATGAATGTAGCTGCTATATATGTTAAATATCTTTACAAAATACCTCATACATGTATTTACGTACCCAAACGTAGTTCGCAATTCATACATCAACATTTTCGACGGCCAAAGTATTGCTTACATTTTTCAATTTTTGTTTCGTATCAAGCATTGCATTTCACAGAAAAAAGCAAACCAAATCACAATAGAATTGAATTGGCCAATAACTAAACTTAGTGGTAAGTCTTCCAGGGAAAAGACATGTGTCGCCTGCCTACTTCTAAGTTCATTTGAAAAATTACTTCCATCATTAAAGTACTGACATCTGCAAAAGTATATATATGTTTTTGTCAGAATTCAGTTCTGTTCAAGTTTATAAGAATGACAATGCCATATCCTAACATGAATGAATTAGATGAAGATGAGATATTGTTATGAGATGCAATTTGTGAGATTCTAATCTGAAATAAGAGACAATTTGTTTATGTCATTAAAGTTGCGTCAAACAGGAAGTGGCATTGGCGATTGGAACCCCGTTACATGATTACAGTTGTCCAACTGATGCTCGTGCCAAATAATCAGGGAAGCGGCCCTGTGTGGTTCTGAAGAAATGTGACAGTTTAACCCAGTGAAAATATCTAAGTTGCGTCAACAGGAAGTTGAACATGCAGCAGATTGAAAACTGCGTTCACGTACAATTGTCCATACTGAATGCTGCTGGTGCCAAATAATCAGGAAGCGGCTGTGTGGGGTTCCTGAGAAAATGTGACAGAATTGTCCATGTTATTTCTAAGTTCGCTCACAGGAAGTTGACCAGATTGGAAACTGCGTACACGATGCAATTGTCCATACTGATGATTCTGTGCCAAATCAGGAAGCTGGCCTGTGTGGTTCCTGAGATAATGTGAACAAAATTTGTCATGTTAAATATTTTAAGTCCGCGTCAACAGGAAGTTGACATGCAGCAGATTGGAACTGCGTTACCGATATGTTGTCCATACTGATGCTCTGTGCCAAATATCAGGAGCTGGCCTGTGTGGTTCCTGAGAATGTGACAGAAAATTTTGTGACGCCCCGACAGACGCACGAACGAACTAATGTCGCCTCCGCTAACGCAAGGCAGGCGACAACAATGAGATTACATGATGAAATCTGATAATACATGTATTCAAATAATTTACTCGAAGAATAAGTGTATATGTGTTGCGAATTTCCATAGATTGATTGATTATTCATTGTTTTACGTCCCACCGAGAAAATATTTCACTCATATGAAGACGTCACAAATGCCGATGAATTAGGCCTGTGTTCGGGCATCGGCCTTGAACAGGGAGGTCTTTATCGTTTCCACACTGCCTGTGACACGGGGCCTCGGATTTTCCAGTCTCATCCAAGGGGATGCTCAGGACCTATCTAACCCCGGTTCCATAAGGGGAAAATAGTAACCTCTTTTCTTGAAATTATTTTCTTAGTTTTTACGTGAAATGCTTTCGTGTCAGAAACTGAGAAAAACTAAAAGACCCAAGAAAGAGATAAACTCCAATAAGTAATACTAAAAAACTTGAACATGTCAGCAAAAAGCCCCGCCGAGAGCGACATCTGTATTGAATACAGAAATCTTAGTACTGGTATGTGTGAAACTATATTAATTGTGAATTATAAACATCCCCGAAATAAGCATTTCTTGAAACAAATACTCAAAAATTTTTACTCGATGAGCAAACCCAGGTAACAAAACTATGGAAATATTCCGTGTAACTGAACAATAAGAATAATTCATAAATGTATTAGTTTCAATACGTGGACAAATATATTTATACACTTGTGCCTCCTCTATTGTAGAGTAAATTGGAGTACACAGTCGACGATCATAGTATGGAGAGACCCGGTCTATCGATAGCAGCAGATGGATGTTTAACAAAAAAACTGACGTATTGCAAATGTCGGCGCGGAGTCGACGACGTCAGAAATACTAAATGCGATGTTGTATGAAGGTTGAATCAACCGCACAGAGTGAGAGATACGAACACAACGGACTGACGGACAAGTATCCGCGAGGAGACGGAGCGGACGAGCCCAGAGATTTATACCATAGTCTGCGCACGATGTATGGATAAAGACAAATCTTATGGCTTACCACTCTTAATGTCAAAAAGAGCCTACGATGAGAGAGTGTCTGGTGAGTTGACATCGCAATCACATCGAGAGTATCATCCGCATCAACATGACACGAGAGAACGTTTGTGGACGGAAGCACAAGAAAACGGACGGAACCCAGAATTTATACAATTGTGCAAAGTTTCAAAACTGTAAATAACGTGCAATTTTG